>BPTQ01000008.1:34544165-34679383 GCA_019973895.1 Chrysanthemum seticuspe
GTGCAGTGACCACTTAGAGAAGTAAACCCGATATACCAAACTTGATCATGAAGTAGAATTCCCCAGATTTGTTACTTAAACTTGTACTAATCCTCGTGAAAAAGAAACGGTGTACCCAATGTACAAAACCTCTTGACATATTCTCAACTGCGTGAGACACCGAAGTGATAGCTACGTTGTGGGTTAAGCGAGAAAGAATCACACACGTAACTAAATAGACAAGCCTTTATCACCCTCTATAAAAGCCCAAACAAGTCATCTTCGCAGAAGGGTAGAAAGAAAGAAGACGAAATAAGTAAACACGCTCGGAAAAGCCTCACTTCAAATCCAAAATAAAAAATACCATATAAACAACCCCCAAAGTCAACTTTGTTCAATAACTAAATCAAGCCGTGACATACTATTCTTCCGTGACAATGTATAAACCAAAGTATTATTCGTCATCACAACAAGTCTCATCTACAAATCTCATTGTCAGATCTCATAGGAACAAGCCAAATTAGAGAAGCCCTTATTTCAACCATCCAAATCCAAATCACTTCAGTAGCAGTGCTCTGCAACCCATTCCAAATAAGAACTAATCAAATTATCAAAACTTTGTACTCGGATAACATCAAATGATTTAAGTAGCACCATCTTTTCCGTTTTAGTCCAAAGGAAATGATAACTCATTCAGATTTGAAAGAACTTGCAATTCAAATTGGTGATATTGCAATACAGATAACAACAAATAAGTGATAATGCCAATTTGTGTTGGACAAATTAAGTGAGAACCATTCAAATTAGTGAATAACAAAGTCCATGTATACGGTGGAACCTACACGATCTCGTCCCATGTCCAGATCCATTGGATTGTCTATTAACGAAAATTCAACAAAGCCCAAAGGCAATCCCATTTCAGTGAAGTGCAATAGGCCCACGTTTTAAATCCAGCCCACCATCCAATTCATAATACTAACGCAGGACCCCATCTGATTTTGTAACCGGGTATAAAAAGAGACATTGCCTAAAGATTAGGTCATTATCAATTAAACCTAACCCTAAGCCACATCCTGTTGATATCCCCGCCTACCACAATCTCATCTCCTCAACTCATATCTCAGATCACTCTCATCTCAATTCAAATCATTCTCCTCTTCATCTAAAACCGATTGATATAAAGCATCTCAACATATGAACAATAGATGTGATTTATCACCTACGAGCCCTACCTCTTTGTACAATATTCGAAGAATACACAGAGTATTCAAGGCTTCACGATCTCTGATTGAGGTCTCAGGTAGGTTTATCATTGTTTTTCATTTGATGGTCATGTCTAACCGAATTCAAAGAAAGATTATAACACAATTGTTATAAAACGTTCTTGAATAATTCGAAAATGAAAGGAAGTTAAGCTTCCACACAATAATGGATCAATGATGTATTAACTCATGTGAATGATCTTTAATGGTCGGGTATTAGTTTGAAGAACACATGAGAAACTGAGATCACTTAGAGTTTTCTTTTCAATACGAGGCTCTTATCTTAGAGAATGAGTCTGATATTTGTGAAGTTGTGAAGATTGATTATGTTGTTTCGGGTCTGTTAAGATTTATGCATCACGTTTTCTTGAATTTTTTTGATGTTCCTTGGATTGATGATGTATTATTACTGAGGTCGAGACGTTTTTGGTATAAGGTATTGTGGTCGAGTCTTTTGTGGTATTAGTTATGTGTGGTCGTGGTCAATTCATTCTTCATCTCTTCTTTTCTGTCCTAGTCGCTAAGCCTTTAAAACCATACAAGTCGCTATTGACTCAAAAGTCAATAGTCGCTACATACTTTTAAGTCAAGAGTCAATTCGCTAGCACTAAGTCGCTAGATTTAAGATTTGTGCCAAGTCGCTAGCGAGTTATGCAAGTCGCTATTGACTTTTATGTTAAGTCGCTATTGACTTGAGTTGACTAAATAGTCAACTCGCTACATGTCTCAACTCGCTAGCATGAATATCAAAAATTTTCTGATGAGTTTTCCGATAACTTTTCCGACCATATTCATGAAAACCCCAGAAAAACTTCATAACAACTGCATCTTATGAATGTTAAGACCAGTTTTGACCATAAAAATGTGACTTTGACCACAGAAAAATGTCACAGTTAGCATCTTATACCCAGAAAAATGTGATATTCGAAGACATTGACCCATTTTGACCATGAAATGAACAAATGACCATAAACATATTAAACCCAGAAACAAATCACAAGAACTGCTTCATATAACTGTTTAACCATGACACAAATTATCATATTCAAAGCACATGACTTATTCATATTCAAAAACAGATTTAGTTGTTAGCGAACATGACTTTTTGACCAAAAACATATTTTTCCTATTCAAGCACATGACTTTTGACCAAAACCAGATACACGAAACATGTAGAACAGTTATCAAAACAAATATTCCAGACACAAAAGTACCAAAACAGTTGAAAACAGGAATCAAAAAATACCACACAAATCAATAAAACACAACAACCTGGCTCTGGTACCAATTGTAGGATCGTTATTTTATTGTGTTAGATGATTCGGGTGGTCTTGGGAGATCAAAATACATGTTTGCCATTTTAGAGAGAGAAAGTAGAGAGAGAGGGTGTTCTTGCTAGAGAGTTACACAAATTGTAGAGTATTAGATTATTAAGCACCACCCCTTCCATGGATGGAAGGGGTATTTATAGTTACAAATACACGACCTCCTATCGGCCTGTGGATCAGGGATACAGTGGGTAAAGACCCGTCCTTCCTCCACGGTGTTGCACTAAACTATTTTACGCTACTGACTAACTAATAAACTGATAAATAATGTAAACAACGACAAATCTACGAGCTAACATATGCTAGACCATTATTGGGGTGACCGACTCTTTAACATGGAATTTTCTAATTCCTAACACAGAATCTTCTTAGTATGCTGGAGTTATACTAAGCAGAGGTATCTGTTGAAGATGCAAATCTGAAGTTCTTAAGGAGTTTGCCATCTACATGGCATGTGATTGCTACTATGATCAGAGGACAACCTGGTTTGGATGTTATAAACTTTGATGATCTCTACAACCATTTGAAGGTGTATAAGCATGAGATGAATGGACAAACAAGTTAAAAATCTCACAGTATTGCTTTTGTGTCATCTGAAAAGAGAGGCAGTACTTCCACTAAAAATACTGCTTACCCTACTCAAAGTATTGTTGCTCAAAGTACTGTTACCTATCCTACCATCTCAGCACCAACAAATACCATCCATTCTGATGAAGTCGTATGCTCATTCTTTGCTCAGCAAGCCACTCTACCTATTACCTATGAAGAGGATTTGTCACAAATAGAGGAGAATGCTCTTGAATAAATTGATATAAGGTGTCAAGTTGCTATGATCACTGCAAGGATCAAGAAGTTTATGAAGAAAACAGGAAGAGGCATTAACTTCAAGCCTAAGCAGGGTATCACGTTTGACAAGACCAAGATTGAATGCTTTAATTGTCAAAGAACTGGACACTTTGCAAGAGAGTGCAAATTTGCTAAATATCAGGCAAATAGAATAACTGAGAAACCCAAGCTTGAATTAAAGGAAATCCCTATTGCTGAAACAAAAGCTTTGGTTGCTCAAGAAAATCTATCAGAGGTTGACTGGAGTGCTGAATTTGATGATGAACCAGTAACCTACTGTATGGCAGCAGTGGAAGAGTTTGATTGGAGCACAACCTTTGATGAGGAACCAGGATTTGCTGCTTTGGAATCAAAAGATGGCCTATGAAGCTTTGATTGGAGCATGGAGAGTGAAGAGGAACCTGTTCTGCTTGCTATGGTAGCTACTTCACCAAGTTCACCCCCTATCTCTGAGGTATGCTCTAAGTGTCATGATTTTTATCAAAAGGTACTTACTGATTATGTAACTGAAAGAGATAATTGTAGAAGGGCTAGGTCTGAGGTAGCTGGTTAACAAAAAACCTTAGAGTCAATGGAAGCCAAAATAATAACACATGAAAATAATGAAATGGCTTGGGCAGAAAAATATGAGCAACAGGATTATCAATTAAAATTAAGTGAATGTAAGTTAGGATGTAAGGTAGCTGAACTAGAAAAGATGACTAAGGAAAGGGATGAATTGCTAGAAAAGTTTGCTGCTTGGGGAAAATCTGGTCTTTCACATGTTAGTTTTGTTGAAAAACAGAAAAGAGCTTACATTAAAACTGGACTAGGTTTTGGCATGGACTTTAGTAGCACAGAAGAAAACCCACCTAGTGATCAGGATGAATGTGATTTTGAGGATATTACAACTAGTGATGATGAACTCATTAACTATATAGATACATCTAGTAATGAGGAATCAATTAATCAAACACCTCCTGAATTTAAGAAAGACAAGGGTTATCATGCAGTCCCTCATCCCATTGGTAGTTTTCAACCACTTAGGACAGATGTGTCTTGTTTTGGAGCAGACAAACTAGAGTTTAGGAAAAAGCTTACTAGTCAATCTAATACAGGTCCATCTAGTTCTGACACCCCAAAAGAAACAGTTGAGAAACCTAAGGATGATAACGTTAAGAGTCAAGCAGTACCTTCTTCTCAAAGTACAGTTAGACGTTCAGCAGTACCTTTAAGAAAACCTTTTAAAATACTGCTAAACCTTTTTGGGATAATTTTGGTCAAAACAGATTTTATCATTCACCAAAAAGACAGGAAAGTTTTAATCATAGACCTAAAGGAAGATTTTTTGGGAGTATGGGTCAAAATTTGTGTTTTGTCTGTTATAGTCCTGATCATTTGATTAAAGACTGTGACTTTCACTCAGAATATTTAAGCAAGTTCCCAAAGAACAGATCTGCCAACCAAAAACCAATGGAGACTAAACCAGTTTGGAATCATTCACATAGGGTTAACCACAACAATTTCTCACAAGACCATAGGCACCCTCACCAGAAAAGATCTTTTTCAAACTCACCAGTACTTTCAAACACTTTCCAAGGTACTGAAAAGCCAAAAGTTTCTCAAGCAGTACCTTCTCAAAGTACTGGTAGATTTTCAAACAATCAAGGTACTGCTAACACTTTTTGGAATGGAAGCCCTAGGAGATCTAATTACTATCAATCTAGAAGGCGTTATACCTCAAAAAGATTATCTGGATCAAAGAGTCCTACACCAAAAGTTAAAACCAGTTGGGTTAAGAAAGAAAGTACTGATGGGGAACAAACAGTACTTTCATCAAATACAACTGAAACAGAGATTTTTGTTGAAAAAGAGAATGTTGATGATAAAGAGAGTTTTGAAAAACCAACACAAGTTTTAGAACAACCAAAGATAATTGATCAAGTTTTCAAAGACAGTGGCAATTACATACTTAAAGAATTTAAGTATGTAACTCCACAAGGGGAACACAAGTCAGTAATGGCTTGGGTTCCTAAAATTAACTAACTCTTTTATCTTTATGCAGGGCAAACCAGAAGAGGAGCTTAAATATCATCTAATTGTGGATAGTGGTTACTCTGGAAGCATGACAGGAAACAAAGAGATTCTGTCTGATTTTAGATCTTATTTTGGAGGAAGAGTTGCATTTGGGAATGATGCTAGTGGAGGAAGAATAACTGGTAAAGGAACCATCAAGGCAGGGAGTATAGACTTTGAGAATGTTCGTTATGTGAAGGAGCTCAAGTTCAACCTTTTATCAGTCTCTCAGATCTGTGACAAGAAGCATCATGTGTTATTCACTGACACAGAATGTCTCATTCTTTCCCCTGAGTTCAAGCTTGTTAATGATAACTTGGTATTACTGAAAGTACCAAGAACTAATGATGTGTACAGTCTGGATATGAAGAGTCTTAACTCTTCTGAAAGAGCAACATGTTTAGTAGCTAAAGCAACACTTGAAGAAGCACATATGTGGCATAGAATATTGGGCCATGTAAATTTCAAGAATATCAACAAGTTGGTTAAAGGAAATTTAGTTAGATGTTTACCTTCCAAAACATACAAGAATGATCACTCATGTTTGGCGTGCAAGAAAGGTAAACAGCACAAAGCTTCATGCAAGAAGATTGAGGAGAGAACCATTAGAGAACCTTTGGAGTTACTGCACATGGATTTGTTTGGACCTATTTCTGTTGCTAGTCTAAACAAAAAGAAGTATTGTCTAGTCGTGACAGATGATTGCAGTAGATTTAGTTGGGTATTTTTCTTGGGATTTAAAGATGAAACCTTTGATGCTATTCATGATCTTATAATAGCCTTGGAAAACCAATTGAGACTCAAAGTAAGGGTTATTAGATGTGACAATGGGACTGAGTTCAAGAACAAGCTTATGGATGAATTGTGTGCCAAGAAAGGGATCAAGAGGGAGTTTAGTATTGCTAGAACTCCACAGCAGAATAGTGTTGCAGAGAGAAAGAACATAACTTTGATTGAAGCAGCCAGAACAATGCTTGCAGATTCTTTATTACCTATTCAATTTTGGGCTGAAGCTGTAAGTACTGCTTGTTATGTGTTGAATAGAGTATCAGTCACTAAACCTCAGATGAAGACACCCTATGAGTTGCTTATGGGAATCAAACCTAACATACGTTTTATGAAACCTTTTGGATGTCCTCTGACTATTCTTAATACTATTGATGCTTTGGGAAAATTTGATGGCAAGTTAGAAGAAGGATATTTATTAGGATATTGTACCAACAGCAAAGGATTTAGAGTGTACAATAGAGTCACCAAGAAGGTTCAAGATTGTCTTCATGTTGAATTTTAGAAGATCAAGAGAATCAAAAGGGTAAAGGTCCTGATTGGATGTTTAATCTTGAGGTTTTGACTCCTTCTATGAATTATGTTCCTGTTAGAGAAGAAAATCAAGTTGATCACAAAGAAGAAGATTTACAGTACATTGTTCATGGAGTCAATATTAGACCTGATGTTGTTCCTAATGAAGAACCTATAACTGTTGAGAAAGAGAAAAGTATTGATGAACCAAAATCCCCTTTGTCTGCTGAAGATCAAGCTCTTCAAGATAAGCTTAATAGAATGATTTTTCAAGAAACTATAGCACAATCTCATGATGATGAACAAAGAAGAGCTTATGAAGAAGCAAAGAAAAAGGGTAAGTCTACAGAATACCCTCACAGTACTTTGGATCACAGTACTTTGGATCAAAGTACTGCGGCACCTACTGGCAGTACTTCAGATGATTTGTATGATCCTACCATACCTGGGTTAGAGGACACTGATGATGAGTTAGAAGATGGAGGTATTTTCTCCAACTCCAATGAAGGTGCAGATTTCACAAATTTGGATGATGATTTTGAAGTTCCACAGACTCCTACATTAAGGATTGATAGGTCTCAAATAGTATATATAAGAAATATCAAATTATGAATACCCGCGAGAGAATTACAAACCAACCTCTTAGGAAAAAGGTCGACACGCAAAACCCGCGAATACTCGATAAGTGATACCGGGCAAGTGATTACCCGGGTCGTTTCCCAACGAGGTGTGAATTGACGGTGACGTTTGAGGTTTGTTATTAAAGTGCTTGAATTGTTCGGGAATTTTCGTTTTTGGTTACGTTATTCTACAAATAAAAGAACGGGAAAGTAGATAAGGCACGGGAACAAAGTAAAGGGCTAAATTAACAACTACTAAGCATAAGAAATAATAAAACGAAGCTAAACTACGTCCTAAGGCACTGAAACTAAAAAAAATGAAAACCCGGGCCTAATCCCGAGCTTCAAAAGTGAAAATTATGAAATTTAAGGCCTACGAGTGCAAAATTAATTTTCCTACATTCTAAATGACTAAAAATAATTTTAGAAAAAATCCAGGAATTTTTTCTACTTTTAATTTATTTATTATGAATTAAAAACTAATTTTAACTAATTAAATTAATAAAAAATAGTAAATATTTTTGGAAAATTCTAAACTTTTTCAGGAAATTAATTTAGGCTAAGACTAATCTAGGAAAAATATGATGAGGGGGGAAACAGTAACCAATAAGCCAAAATAAGCATAAATAAGATAATAAGCTATAAATGGTAACAAGGTATTAAATATTAAACTAGGGAAATTCTAACAAGAAACAACTAATGGCATAGATGGTTAAGGTGTTGCCGTGTGGGTTTCTTATTGCACAGACCCAGGTTCGATTCCTGGTCTGTGCAGTTTTTTTTTTTTTTTTTTTTTTTTTTTTTTTTTTTTTTTCCTATTGGAACTTATATATGAGATCAAAATAAGCAATTTTTAACAAAAACTAAACTTATAAAAAGCTAAAATAAGCTGCGCAGAAGAGTAAAAGAACAGCAGAAGCTAACTTGTTTGGTTTATGGGACAACTTAAGGAAATTTTAGCTACTAAAAGAAATACTCCGTAAAAGCTTATACAAAAAGCTAATTAAAAGCTAACAAATTAATGTGGACTAAGCTAAGTTACCTAAGGGCACTAAATGGATTTAAATTAAGCAATCAACAAGATGATAAGCTAAAAAAAAAAAAAAACTAAGGAGGCTACTGTAGCTGTCATGGAAACAGTCCTAGGGGGCTACTTAGGAGGAAGTTTTAAGCAACCTATCCTACACTAACAACTAAAACTAGTTTGAACATATTAAACTCATATAGTGAAGATCCTAAAAAACTAATTTATAGCTATTATAGAGCTAAAATAGGCTACTAAAAAGGATAGCAAAGAGGGTCCCGTCAACAGATTTTGGGAAGAAAAAAAATGACTTTATGAAAACTTTGAATACTTATGAAAACAAATGCTAACACTAAACCAATACTAACGTAACCAAGAGAAAACTTTAACAAACCAATTCAAGACCAAACATGGGTCAAAACTGAATTTTTGACCCAGGACTGATGCAATACCAAACACCCCTTTTGAGGGCAGAAAACTGACTTTTGACACTGTAAAGGTTTGAAATCTTAACAAACTTGTTTTTATCATTAACCACAACTACAAAGGGACCTTTAACAAACTTTAGAGCATAATGGACATAAACAAGAACAAAAAATATCAAACTGCATAAACTTGGAACTTGGAACTAAAAAAAACATAAATTAAATTGCATTTAATTTAAAAGTTACATGAAATGTAAATGACTGAAAAATTAAAGTGGTACTAGAATGAGAATTTCTAGACAAGGTTTACAAATGCGCTCTGGTTCTATTTATACTAAAAAAATGTCTTATGTGCTTCTGTCTTCATGCTTGTGTGTTGATGCTGTTGTGCTTTCTTTGTGAGAGAGAAATGAGAGAGAGAGCTTGTGCTTGTTAGTCCTTTGCATCTCAACCATCAAATAATCCCTTGGTGCCCACTTCTTCTCATCACAACCATTGATGGCATTTGTGGGTATGGATTGCCAACATGGCAATGGAAGTCATGTGACATATTCTTGGACTCATCTAGGTGAGAGGGACGTGAGTGAGAGAGACAGGAGGGGGAGCGGGAAGGGGAAACTTTGGCGCCCTTTTCTGATTTGGGATTATCTGAGTTTGGGATTTTTGGGTAAAAACAGACTTGGGTGAGTGGGTAAAATGGGTGGAAAGGGAAGTGGGTAAAAGGGTTTATAGGAAAGGTTAATGATTTAACTTTAATTTTATTAAGGTTTAGAAAAGTATGTAAATGTTTCTAAGAAAAGGTAAAAAATGGTTTTTTAAAAATAAAATGTTTTTAATAAAAATAATTGTTTTAAATAAAAAAAATGGTTTCGAATAAAAATAATTATTTTAATGGAAAATGTTTTGAGTTTTAATTTAAAAGGGTAAAAGGGTAATTTTGGATTCGGGTGAAGAGTAAAATGGTAAATTGGGTTTAGGGTTTGGTTTTGAGTTTGTTTTCCCAATCCCACTCCAAAAACGCGCCCCGGGATCCAAAAATATAGAAAAGCCACTCCCGACTCCGTCCGCAAAGCACGTTTTCCATTCCAAGCTCATTTCTGTCCGTTTTTGCCCTGTTTTCAATCCTTTGTACCTGAAACACATAAAAACACATTCCAAGGATATTTGCAGTATAATTGGGTATATTTCAGTGTTTTTAGACATTTTTGTGGGTTTTTCGGGCTTAAAATGATGAGTAAAAGGCCACTCATCAAGGATTCATAAAAATCATCCCACTGATCAAATCATTGGACCCTCCACTTCTGGGGTGCTCACAAGAACCAAGGCTAAAGGTTTATCTAAGCCACATAATGCTTTGCTTAGCTTTGTTTATAAACAGAACAGGCTGAATCACAAGGATCACCAAACATGCTTATTCACTTGCTTTATCTCTCAAGAAGAACCCAAGAATATAGCTCAAGCATTATCTAAAGAGAGTTGGGTTGAAGCCATGCAAGAAGAACTTCTTCAATTCAAACTTCAGGAAGTTTGGGTACTATGTGATCTACCAGATGGAAAGAAAGTTATTGGTACAAGATGGGTTCTTAGAGTAAAGAGAGATGAAAGAGGGAATGTCATCAAGAAAAAGGCAAGGCTAGTTGCACAAGGATATAGACAAGAAGAATGAGTAGATTATGATGAAGTGTTTGCTCCTGTAGCAAGGATTGAAGCCATTCGTTTGCATCATATATGGGATTTCAGGTTTATCAAATGGATGTTAAGAGTGTCTTTCTTTATGGCACTATTACAGAGGAGGTCTATGTTAAATAGCCTCCTGATTTTGAAGATCCTGCACATCCAAACAAAGTCTACAAAGTTGTTAAGGCTCTTTATGGCCTTCATCAAGCACCTAGAGCTTGGTATGAAAGGCTCTCTACTTTCTTATTGCAACATGGTTATAGGAGGGGAGCCATTGACAAAACTTTGTTTATCAAGAGAGATAAGAAGGATATCATGCTGGTTCAAGTTTATGTAGATGATATCATCTTTGGAGCTACCAAACAATCAATGGTGAAGGAGTTTGAGCAGCTGATGCAACATGAATTTCAAATGAGTTATATGGGTGAGTTAACTTTCGTTTTGGGACTTCAAGTTAAACAGTCAAAGGAGGGGATTTTCATAAGTCAAGATAAGTATGTCTCTGACATTCTTAAGAAGTTCAATTTTGATGCTATGAAGCCAGTCACTACACCTATCAAATCTATCAACTCATTGGGAAAGGATGAAGATGGTCAACCTGTTGAAGTCAAGCTGTAAAGATCTATGATTGGCTGTCTTATGTATTTAACTACATCTAGGCCTGATATCATGTTTGCTGTCTGTTTATGTGCAAGATATCAAGTCTCACCTAAGGTTCCCATATGAATGTAGTGAAGAGAATTTTTAGTTATTTGAAACAACAACCTAAGTTGGGGTTGTGGTATCCAAAGGATTCACCTTTTCACTTGGAAGCTTTTTCCGATAGTGATTATGCAGGTGATAATTATGATAGAAGATCAACCACTGGATGATGCCAGTATCTTGGAAGAAGATTAGACTCATGGCAATGTAAGAAGCAAACTATTGCAACAACATCATCCACTGAAGCAGAATATGTTGCTGCTGCAAGCTGTTGTGGACAAGTTTTGTGGATGCAGAATCAACTCTTGGATTATGGTTTCAACTTCAAGAATACTCCTATCAACATTGATAATGAGAGTACAATTTTCATTGTGAAGAATCCAGTTTATCACTCCAAGACCAAGCACATTCAGATTGGGCATCACTTTATCAAAGATTGTTATGAGCATAGGCTCATTAATGTTATCAAGGTTCACACAGATGATAATGTAGCTGATCTGCTCACCAAAGGTTTCGATGTTTCAAGATTCAATCACTTGGTGGTGAGTATTGGTATGATCAATTACTAAGCTACATTTAAGGGGAGGACTGATTAGTAAGTTAGACAGTCCTATGCATTACTTGAGGGGAGGCAATCCAATGCCTATTTGGAGTTTTTGTCATTGTAAAGAAGAGAATGGAAAAGTAATGATTTTTGGTTATATGAAAGTACTGCTCTGAAAGTACTGCTCTGAAAAGTACTGCACACGTGGAAAGCACTGCTTGTCTTATCAACGTACTGTTCCAACGGTCAAAAGATGGAAAATTCAAATAACGGTAACTTTGTTATTATGGGCTGTGATTTTTCAAATCTTACCTATAAATAACTACCCACCAATTTTCCCTCTTATCTTTATACTTATCAATCTTTTCCATATTTCTCTCTCTTTCACATTTACTATTCATCGCACAAATTTCTTTTACAACAATCAATGGCGAATCGAACCACAGTTTCTAAGCACAACATGGTGGCTAATTTGGATAAAACTGACGCTAATGTCGCATTCCATGACATCATTGATTTTCTCACTGGATCTCCAATCAGTTATGCACTTTTGGTTGAACCGGATGTTATTGAGCCATGGATTCAACAGTTTTGGGCGACTGCTAGAACTCAAATGGAGAATGATGAGTCCTATATACAGGCTAAAGTTGCTGGAAGGGTTGTAAAAGTTAGTGAAGCTTCAATTCGAGAAGATCTATTATTTGATAATGAAGAAGGAGCTATACGCTTTGATAAAAAACTTCTTTGGGATACTTTGCGAGATATTGGGTATGAAGGATCTTTGACAGAAACAACATTCAAGAAACCCTTGTTTAGTCTGCATTGGAAGTACTTTGTTCATGTCTTACTTCATTGTATCAGTTATAAGAGTACTTCATGGGAGCAATTTGGATCTAATATAGCATCTACTTTGGTGGGATTGGCTACAAATTGTATTTTCATTTTTTCAAGACTTATTCTAGATGGTATGTTTTCTCACATTTCTCATGGATCACCCTGGTTAATGTATCCAAGATTTATTCAAGTATTCTTGAATAAACAACTTCCTGATGTACCAAAGCCTTCAAGCTTATTACCTATTGTGGTACAACCCCCAAAGATATTCACCTTCATGGCTAGGAAGAGTGATAAGTTTTCTGGAAGGAACACTCCTTTCACTACTTCTATGATGGAGATTGTTCAAGCAATTAGAGATGAGGCTGCTACAAGTGAAGAAAGATAAGGTACTGCATCAACTCAAGGTACTGCTTCTCAAGGTACTGCATCTCAAGGTACTGCTTCACAAGATACTGCTACCCAAGAAGGTACTGCAGCTTCACCTACACCCTCTCCACAAGATACTACACATGTTGAGTCAGAACCAGAAGTCAATCCACCATCATCTGGAGGAGAAGCAGGCGATATACCTCCTGAGGGATTGGTTCTGGATAATTATATCTTGACAAGGGAATTAGTCAGATTAAAGAAGACTACTGAAGCTCAAGCTGCACAACTAGTAAAGTTGAAGACCAAGTTTCGAAGACTCAAGAATTATGTCTGGCCTCTAGTACAACATCACAGATTGTGGGTCAAGGCTGAAAAGAAGAAAAGAAAGCAATTTAAGAAGACTTCCAAAGGCACAAAGGTTCAACAGCAATCTTCTATCCAATTGGGGAGGAATCTGGAGCAATATAATTTGAAAGAAGATGATGAGTTTTATGAAGAAAAAGAAGATGAACCTCAAGGTACTGAAGCACAACTAAATATTGAAAGTACCGAGCCTGAAGGAACTGTGTGTTCAAAGTACTGGTGTACAAAGTACTGATGATCAAGGTGCTGGTGATCAAGGTACTGCTCTTAAAGAAACACATAGACAAAAGCTTATTACACCAAGAACTCTTAATTTTGATGAGGAAGCTGGTCCTTCTACAGTTCTACAAGAAGAGGAAGCTGATACACCTATGGTAGAGCATACTGCAATTGATGGTGAGTCAGTTGCAGAAATTTTGGAAAATCTATCAAGACCAAGAGGTATTAGTATTCCAGGAGTTGCTAAAGAACAACCTCAAGCTTCTCAACCAGTGTTAGATCCTAAAGACAAAGGCAAAGGCAAACTGGTAGAAACTAAAAAGAAGAAAAAGCCTACTCTGGCAGAACTTAGAGCTATTGAAGTGGCTAAGAATGAAGTAGCTGCTAGGGAGCTACAACCTAAATTTGATGCTGAGATTGTTCAACCAGTGAAGGAACCTGAAGTTGTTATGCCTAGAAGACCAATGAGTAAGGCTAAAGAAAGAAATGCTATGATGGCTTTTTTGAAAGGTCAAGGGTATACTGGATTACAGAAGCTGAACTACTTAGAGATGAAAGATTTATATAATGTTGTCCGAGAAGCCTATCAGAAGCAAGTTGAGAGTATTATTTCTTTTAAGGATGATGTTGGCAAAAGAAGCTTAAAAAGAAAAAGAACAACTGAAGCTGAACAGCCATCAAAGAAGATTGAGTTAAGGTCTGATACAGTTGATGAGCTGAAAAATTACATAAGATTTGTCGACTTTGAGAATCCTAAATCCAAAGATGATGCAGTAAAGAAGCCCAAGATAACTACATTTGAAGTGGTAGAATCAAAGGATTGAAACTATCTGATGTTCCATAGAGAGGATGAAAGCTTTAGAATGTTCAATTTGCTATGGGATATACTGCATATAATAGATAGAGCAGATATGTTTCACCTATATCAGTTAGTGCAAAAATACTTTGAACATATTCCATCAACTGGAGTTGGCTTACTATTACTAGGAGATCTGATAACTATCTTTGAAACTGAGGAAACAAGCACTGATGAACTCTGGTAAAACCAAGAAGTTTGGGAGATTACAAGTTGGAGATTTTTTGAAGAATCAGGTGTACATGCTTTGGAATTAGAAGATGGAACTATGATCCATATGTTAGCTGAAAGAAGATATCCTTTGACAAGTGATCCTATGAGAAGGATGCTGGATCATGGAATGGAAGTCGAAGAAGAGAATGAAACAGCCCTAATGGTGATTGAATTATATATCAAATGGAAAACGGCTGAGGATGAAGCATAAGTACTGGTATGATGTTTAAATATATAAATTTTTGAAAAGTAAGTACTTTATTCAAAGTACTGCTGGACAAACAGTACTTTAACCAAACTACTGCTTGCAGCACAAAACCAGTAAATGACTTTAAAAGAAAAACTTTTGTTAAGTGAAAAATATTTTGAAACAAAGGTTAAAAGCAACAAATGGTTTTTGAGATGGTTACAACAATAGGTTATCAGTCTACCATGTTTAACAAAAGGAATGGCTAATCCATGAGCAAACGGCTCTGGTAAAGATATCTCAAATCCGTTATATAGTTGACAACTTGCTAATAAGTTGTATGGTAATCAGCTCACCATATCAGCAAATGTAAAGAGTTGGCTAGCCCACAAGAAAAATGGCTTGTGGTAAAGGCTGTGGAAAAACCATTTATATGGTAATTAGTTCACCATGGTTGCAAGAACTAACTAGTCCAAAAGGGTACGGCTTTTGGTAAAGACAAATCAAATCCGTTGATAGCTGATGATTTGCTAAAAATCATATGGTTATTAATGTACCATGGTCTTACACACTAAAAACATTGGCTACTCCAGAGTTAATGGCTTTGGTAAAGAGACATCAAATCCATTAAATTTTCAATGATTCACCTCTCACAGGAGTTTACACACCTGGAAGTGATGAGAATAGACTGAAACTTAAATGAACTGATGTACAAATTGCCATATGTTTCTGAGTTGCTGAAAAGATAGAGCTTGCTGATTGTTGCTGTAAAGAATTACTGATAAAGACTACTTTGATGATGATAATACAAGCACAGGGAATACAAAGGCAAAACTTTGAAGATAAAGACACAATCTTTCCTTGAAGACAAAGATGTTAAAGTTAAATATACAAAGGAACTTGAAATCAAGCAAGTAGAATTCAAGTTAGGGGAGGATTGTTGGGATATAGAAAGTCATAGTGCTGAAGAGTCAAAATACTGAAGAGTCAAAGTACTGCTAAAGAAGAAAGTCAAAGTACTGCTCGTTCATCAAAGTACTGCATGGTTAAAGGACTGTAATGCAAAATCGTTAAGGATTATTATGTAATTCTAGAATGTTCTATGTTTAGTTTAGTATTACTTGACGTACAAGGAATAGTGTTAGCCTTAATAGTTTTATTAGAATTGATGGTCATTCACGATTAGGAACTTTGTATCGTGTGTTAGATAACGTGATAGAATAGTCAACGGGCTCGTGGAGTGGGCTAAGCTAATTGGTTAAATGTTAAGGTATGCTAAGCCGTGTATAAGCTTAAGCATCCCAAGCCCATGTCCAACCCACGAAAAGCCCATGGAAAGCCTTTAGGGCAACAAACCTCTTGTACTATAAATACCCCTCAAATGGTCATTTGAGGGGTGTGCTTGAAAGTGTGTGTGTGTGTGCTTTTCTTTATTGAATATACAACATCTTGTGTTTATCTTATCCTCTCACATACACGAATATAACATCAAGTCACCATCTTTCTCATCTTATTTCTAAGCTTTGTTTGTGTTTGTGTTGTTTGTGTTAACGTGGTATTTGTGTTGGTAAAGTGATAAGTTTGATAAAACTAAGGTCCTACAATTGGTATCAATCGCCTAACAATGGTTTAGGAGTGTTTGTGTTTGTTTTGAAGGTTGATACGCGTAGCTTTGTTATAAATGTTGTCACGCTTAAAGCTTTAATTTTTGCACTTAAAAATTCAAGATTCTTGTGGTTTAAGGTTTATTTGGTGCTAAAGTTTAAGTTTTTTGCAAAAAGTTCGAAGCTTTACGCGTTTTGGTTAAGTTTTGAGCTCGTTTTTGATTCATTGGTCATTTCTACTCGTAACTTTTCTAGGCACTTTGGGTGAAAAAGGTCAACATTTTTGGGTTATTCGAGTGTTTTTAAGGATATCTGTGCAAAAGAAATCATTTGAATCGTTGGAAATTTCTTACGAGTAGAAGTCAAAAAGTCAAAACCCTAGTTTTCTACTCGTAACTTTTTGGTGAAGTTTCTTCGAGCTATAACGGTGACTCAGTGCTTCCCTCACTTGGATAAGTTTGTGGAACACTTCGACTTTTGGATATCTCTTACACTGTGATAGTGTAAAGGATTTTTGGGCAAAACCCTAATCTTACGCATAAGTTTCGACTTACGCGTAGAATACTTTACGCATAAGCATTTTTCTTACGCCTAAGTTTTCCTTACGCATAAGCTAAATCTTACGCATAACTTTTTCTACTCGTAACTTTAAACCTACGCATAAGATCCTACGCCTAAGGAATCCTACGCCTAAGATCCTACGCCTAAGTTTCTACTCGTAACTTGTGTTTCTACGCCTAAGCTCTCTTTCTACGCATAGGTTTAAAAAAAAAAAAAAAATGGCGGGAAAACTTTAGTAAAATTTAAATTTCTGAGGAGACTAAACGTTCAATTTTTACGCGAGATTCAAATTTTGGTATAACTGTGAAATTTTTGGTCAAAAATTCAAATTTTTCGGCTCAAATTTGGCGTCAAAATTGTCATAACTCAAAATTTTCATACGTCCTTAAAATTGATTTTTATAGTGAATTTCAAATTTTGGGCAAAAATTTTTAAGAACCGAGTTTACGAGTACGACTTTAGGAAACACCTCAACTGAGCTTAATCATCATCAACCACAACTCCTTTATCGTTGAATCGATCCTACATCAACTTTATCAGATCATACCTTCATCAATGGCAACTCAACAAGACATTCATGCAGCCGGTGCCGAAAACCGTCCTCCTATGTTGGAAAAAGGTGGTTATCTTCAATGGACAAGTCGAATGCTTCGTTACATCAAGACAAAACCTAATGGAAAATTGATGATCAAATCCATTCAGGATGGACCCTTCATACCTCGACAAGTCCAAGACCCTGGAAATGCTGATGCAACACCTCCCACCCCACCATTTTTTCGTCTTCAAAAAGAATCGGAATACTCTGAAGAGGATCAGAAGAAAGTCGAAGCAGATGACATGGCAATTCATATTATCCAACTTGGTTTACCAAGAGACATCTTTGCTGCTGTAGACAGTTGTGAAACTGCTTTCGATATGTGGGAACGTGTTAGACGACTTTGTCATGGAACAGAAATTGGTCAACAAGACACAGAGAACAAGTTGCTAACTGCTTGGGAGAAGTTTACATCTACTCCAGGAGAATCCATTGAATCCTACTATGGAAGGTTTTGCACTTTAATGAATGAGCTGATCAGAAACAAGTTGACACCCAGAACTATCGTGAGCAACATCAAGTTCTTGAACAATCTACCAGAAGAATGGGGACGATATGTCACTATTGTCAACCAAACAAAAGACTTACATCAAGTGAACTTTGATCAACTCAACGATTTTCTGAAACAAAATCAAGCTGAAGTGAATGAAGTCAGGCAAGAAAGATTAGCAAAGAATCATGATCCATTGGCACTCATTGCAAAGACTCAAACTCCAGTGAATACACAACAACAAGCCTCATCATCTTCCAATAACAACAACTTGCAGCAATACATCCCTCAACAACAAAACTATCCACCTGAACAACATCATTACCAGGAACAAGGAGTCACTGATCTTGAAATGGAACCAGAAGAAGCTTTGTCACAAGCATTTGCATTCTTGGGTAAAGCATTCAGAGGTCGCTATTCCACACCAACTAACAACAACCAAAGGATTTCATCAAACACTCGCAACAGGTAAGTTGCACAGTCGGGTGTGAATATGGGTCGTCAAGGTCAAATGGTTGGAGTTATTGGGAATCAGCAGGGATATGCTACTGGATTTCGCATGGGTAATCAGGCGGTTCCGAATCAGGGTAATCAGATGGGTCAGAATGTTGGGAATAGAGCAGTGGGTAATCAGAATGGGAATGTTGCAGCTCCAGTCGTTGGGAATTATGGAAATGTGAATCAGGGTAATCAGGTTACGTGTTATGTCAAGGAGTGGGTCACATGGCAAGAAGCTGTCCCACTAAACCGCACAAGAAGACTGGTGATTTTCTTCGTAAAGCTGCTTTGCTAGCAGATAAGCAAGAAGCGGGGTTACAGTTGAGTGCTGAGGAAAATGACTTTTTCGCTATTGTAGATGAATTGGAAGACCTCGAGGAACTCAATGCAAACTGCATCTTCATGGAAAATCTTCAGGAGACTAAGTACGACACTGACTCTGACGCACCTCCTGTCTATGACGCCAACGCAGTATCTGAGGTACCAATCATTGATCCATGCTATAACAATGTCATATTTGATGTGTTTACTCACAACGAACAGCATTCTGTGACATCAGCACCTACTTATGATACATACCTGGACAATCCGAGTTGTAGCAATACTAACTCTGAGACTCCAGATGTGGATCCTAGTGGAGACTGTGTGGCACAAAATACTGAGACTGATGAGGAAACACGTGCTTATTTTGAATCATTAATCAACAACTATGGCATTGAAATTGAGAAAGTTAAAACGGTCAATCGCGATGTTAAGGCCGCGAATGCCAAATTGACCGCTGAGCTTGAGAGTTACAAGGAGAACGCAAAAGCCTTTGAATTTCAGAAAAACAAAGAATCAGAATTAGAAATTGGTTATCGAAATTTGGTTTCTAAAGAACAAATTTTGCAAATCAAGTATAACACACTTGATGTGAATTTGAACTTAAAAATTAAATCTTTAAACAAGGAAATTTCTGATTTAAATAACCAACTTTCTAAACAAAAAGAAATGTTTTCTAATCTTGAAAAAGAGAAGAAGCAGTTGATTACTGATTTTTCAAAATGAGAAGACTCTCTTCTTGATGAAATTCTTGATAAAAATGAGAAAATCCAAACTTTGGAAAATTTGCTTCTTAAAACGGGTCATTCTGCTCAAACAATCAAGATGCTTTCTAATCAAGTAAATCCGCGTTTTCATACTAATAATAGAATGGCACTTGGTAACGACCCTTCTTCGTTCCTCAAGAAAGCTCAGAAATCTCAGAATGTGTTAAACAATGGAAATGTTTTGCATAAACCCATAACTGTTCGTGATTCTCTTGAAACGTTGGAACTATCTGAGGAGAGTAGATCAAAAATGAAACAAAAGAATCCAGAAATCAAACCTATTGATTATAACAAATGGAACAAAATTAACGGAATTACTTTTGTTAATCAAAAAGAAAAGTCAAAGTTCTCCATCACAACAAGTGTTTCAAACAAAGAGTCAACACCTGTTTCAAAATCTGTTTCAAAACCAGTGGTTGTCTCAAATTCTCTCTCGAACATTGAACAAATGTCTTCAAACAATCCTTTTAACACAAGTGATGCGAGAAGTATATTAGACAATGTGAAAACTAGAATTGTGGATCTTCAAGACACTGTTAAAACTAAAACCACTATCACACCTAACAACTGGTTCTCTAGTTTTGACATCGAACAAAGAAAGTTTTTTGAAACTCAAATTGCCCCTTAGCTGAATGCCATCAGTGCAAGGGTAATTCATTTTGAACAAGCGTTTTTGAAAGAAACAACTGACTTTGTCAAGGACCATAAATCCCTGGTAAAGCAAGCTAATGACTGTGTTGAACAAATCAAAGTTTTGGAAACTTTAAATGACTCTCTCTTCGAAGATGTTCTGACTACTGATATTATGTCCATCATTTTGCAAACATATTCTGTTGAAGATCATGAAAGACTCCAGTCTGAGACCTCCGAAATTGTTTCAAAATATGAAAAAGCTCTTATGAAACTTGAAAAAGAAAATATCTCATATTTTAAACAACCTGATCGAAAATCTGAGGAATGCAAATATGACAAACTGTCGTATGAGCGTGCCTACAATGACATGAAAGTGAAAAATAATCTTTTGAGGGCTCAGCTGGAAAGTCAAAAAGAAAATGTAGTGGAAACTGTGATTACAAAACCATTGACTGCGGAGAAAGCAAATGTTCCCAAACCGGTTTCAAAACCAAAAATGTCTGTTTCTTTGCCTCCTCCAAAAGTCAATGAGAAAAATGTTTCATATAAACCAGTCACTCCACCTACCTTGCCTAAACAAAATGTTGATAAAGGAAAAACGGTTATAGAGAAACCAACAGTTTTAGCACCTGGACTTTTTAAGATGAGTACCACTAATGCGTCTGCCTCCACATCTAAAACATATGGAACAAACGACATAAGTTTAGATAAGCACTCTAAAGAGACTAGGAAAGCTGAAACCACTTCTCTAGATAAGATTGTGAATCCTAATGAGTGTGCCTTACCTTCTACAGGACTAGGAAGCACCTCTAGGAGCAGCAGACTAAAGCCTAAGAGCAATACAAGGAACAATAGAGTCTCGCATGCCTCTAAGAGTAGTCGCTTGAATAAAGAGAAGAAAGTAGAAGAACACCCTAGGAATTTACCGCTTTGTAATAAGAAAGACATTTCATCTGAATGTAATGAACCTATGAAATCTGCTAAGTTTAATGAATCTGTTGAATCTGTTTGTTTAACTGGCATGAAATCTTTAACTAATGTTCATGATGATTGTGTTTCTAAGTATGAGATTGTTAAACCTGTTAAGAAGAATGCTCCCAAAAGAATTTATGCTAAACGAATAGGAAGACTAGTTGCGAGACTTAGGCTTTACACTATTGATAGAGAGCATAATGTTTACTTTAGGGATGACATTTGGAAACCAACGGGTAGAACATTCACACTCGAGAATGGTAGAATGAGTAATGCACCTGTCTTACCAATAGATGACTTCTATGAGTGTGATCAGGATTTTACCTCTAACCCAAAGGAACCAAAATCGAAACAGTTTCCAAACTCTTCTTCTTCTGTGATTGGCAGGTTATCGAAATATGTCTTTGGATCGTCGACTCGGGTTGCTCCAAGCACATGACCGGGAATCTGAAGCTGCTGGTCAATTTCGTCTATAAATTCATGGGAACCGTACGTTTCGGAAATGATCATGTAGCAGCTATCATGGGTTATGGAGATCTACCTTTCGGAAATTATTTGATCACTCGGGTTTACTATGTCCAAGGGTTGGGACACAATTTGTTCTCAGTCGGGCAGTTCTGTGATGCAGATTTAGAGGTTGCTTTTAGGAAAAATGCTTGCTTCGTTAGAAACTTGGATGGCACTGATCTCTTAACTGGGAATCGTGATACAAACTTGTATGCTATCGACATTAACCAAATGGCCTCTTCATCACCAATATGTCTTATGACACGAGCATCTGGAACACAGTCCTGGTTGTGGCACAGACAGTTATCCCATCTCAATTTCGACACAATCAACAAAATTGCCAAAGACAACATCGTCAATGGACTTCCAAAGTTCAAATACACCAAGGATCACCTATGTCCATCATGCGAACAAGGAAAAAGCAAAAGAGCATCATATAAACCCAAACCCGCACCTAGTTCGGAAGCAAAGTTGCATATGTTGCACATGGACTTATGTGGCCCAATGAGAGTTGAAAGCATTAATGGGAAAAATTATATTCTTGTTATCGTCGATGATTATTCAAGATATACATGGGTTAAGTTTCTGAGATCAAAAGACGAAGCACCAGGCATCATCATCACCATTCTGAAACGCATTCAAGTACTTCTTCAAACTCCAGTAAGGGTTGTAAGAACAGACAACGGCACTGAATTCACAAATCAGGAGTTAAGAGCTTATTTTGAAGATGTTGGAATTACTCATCAGACATCAGCTGTTAGAACTCCACAGCAGAATGGGGTAGTTGAAAGAAGAAATCGAACTCTTGTGGAAGCTGCTCGCACGATGCTAATCTATTCTAGTGCACCGTTATTTCTGTGGGCTGATGCTGTTGCCACTGCTTGTTTCACTCAGAACCGATCCCTAATCCATCCAAGATTCAATAAAACCCCATATGAGCTTGTGAACAACAGAAAACCTGATATCTCTTACTTTCACGTGTTTGGCGCTTTATGCTATCCTACGAATGACAGAGAAGATCTTGGAAAACTGAAAGCAAAAGGTGATATTGGAATCTTCATTGGATATTCAGATAACTCGAGGGCATTCAGGGTGTATAACAGAAGGCTAAGGAGGATCATGGAGACGATGAATGTGACGTTTGACGAACTTTCAATAATGGCTTCTGAGAGACTCGCTCTAGAACCCGCACTAAACCGACAGACTTCTGGACATATCAGTTCAGGACTCGTACCTCAAAGAGCTCAATCAACTTCGTTTGACAATCCTAAAGAACAAGAATGGGAGAATTTCTTCGAGTTAATGTTCGATGAATACTATGGTGGAACTTCGACAAATGCATCAAACCATCATTCCGCTGCACCCGCTCAAAATCATCCTCCACCACCAACAGAAGATGCATCTACAACGGTCGAAACCAATGCACCAACTCCATCAACATCATCTACATCTACTCAAGGTCTTACACCCGTTCTACCAGCAGTTGATGAGCAAAACCAAAACCGAAACGATGCAACGTTAGATGAAGACTTATTTGAAAACCCGTTTGCTAAGGAATCAGCTGAATCTTCTTCAAGCTTACGAGAACCATCTAACTCGCATACGTATAACCAACGGTATCCTTCTACTCTGAAGTGGACAAAAGACCACCCAATTGAACAAGTTATTGGTGAACCTTCAAGGCCAATTCAGACGCGACGCCAACTTGCCACAGATTGCGACTTATGCATTTACCTTTGCTCCATTAGCAATATAGAGCCAAAGAACATTCGCGAGGCAATGGCAGAACCCGCATGGATAGAAGCAATGCAGGAGGAACTTCTCCAATACCGTCTTCATGACTCTTGGGAAATGGTTCCAAGACCAATTGACATTCGCGTCATTGATCTCAAATGGTTATGGAAGAACAAAAGGGATGAAGAGATGACTGTAATTCGCAACAAAGCTCGTCTTGTGGCCAAAGGATACAGACAGGAAGAAGGGATAGACTTTGAAGAGTCATTCGCGCCGGTAGCTAGACTAGCAGCAGTACAAGATATTCTTGGCCTATGCAGCTCACAAAAACATCACGGTTTATCAGATGGACATTAAGACCGCGTTCTTGAATGGAACTCTGAAAGAAGAAGTGTACGTGAGTCAGCCAGAAGGCTTCATAGACATGGAACATCCAGACTACGTCTACAAACTCAAAAAGGCAATCTATGGTTTAAAACAAGCTCCACGTGCGTGGTATGACGAACTGTCCTCTTTCCTTATCCAAAACAATTTCACCAAAGGAACAGTTGATCCTACCTTGTTTACACAAAAATGCAAAAACGACATTTTGATTGTTCAGATTTATGTGGACGACATCATCTTTGGGTCCACTAATCCGAATCTTTCAAAACATTTTGAAAATCTCATGAAAAGCAAATTTGAAATGTCCATGATGGGGGAACTAAAATTCTTTCTTGGTTTACAAATACATCAGTCCCCTCGTGGAATTTTTATTAATCAAGCTAAGTATACAACTGAGATTTTGAAAAATCATGGTATGGACAATTGTGATTCGGTCGGAACACCAATGGTAACTTCACCAAAAATTGGAGCCAATTTGTTTGGGAAACCTATTGATCCGAAGAAATATCGGAGCACGATTGGTTCTCTCATGTATCTTACTGCTAGTCGACCAGATATTCATTTTGTTGTTTGCTTATTAGCACGGTTTCAGGCAAAGCCTACCGAACTGCACCTCAAAGAGGTTAAAATGATCTTTCGGTACCTGAAGACATCCATTCACATGGGACTTTGTATCCGAAGGAATCCGGATTTGATCTAATTGCCTTTTCAGATGCGGATCACGCAGGTGATCAAGTTACAGCAAAAAGTACATCTGGAGGAGCACAATTTTTGGGTGAAAAGCTAGTCAGCTGGTCTTCAAAGAAACAAGATTGCACTGCACTATCAACTGCTGAAGCTGAGTATGTGTCTCTATCTGCGTGTTGTGCTCAAGTTCTATGGATGAGAACACAACTCATAGATTATGGCTTTACTTTCGATAAAATACCTATGTATTGTGACTCGAAAAGTGCCATAGCCATATCATGCAATCCTGTTCATCACTCAAAGACTAAGCATATCAGAGTCCGCTATCATTTCATCAAAGAGTACGTCGAAAATGGTACTGTTGAATTATTCTTCGTGAAGACTGATTACCAACTCGCCGATCTATTCACTAAAGCCCTTCCAAAAGAAAGGTTTGAATATTTAGTTCGACGAATTGGAATGCGAAGCCTAACCCCTGAGGAGTTAGAACGTCTTCTCGAATCTTCTTGAAAATGATTTTCCAAAAAGCTTCGCTGTAAATATTTTTGAAAAACAAAATACAAAATTTGAAAAACCAACAAAAGCAAAATATAAAAATATAAAACTTTCAAAAATACAAAAACAATAGAAAATCAAAAATCCAAAAATATTCTTCTCACGACATGTCTCTTGTATAATCGATATTCTGTACGTATCTAGAAATGTCATTCAACAATGATACGGGCATGTACAGATGCTTGAGCGAGAGTTCTTTATATGTTTTCTAAAACATGTCGTTTCTCAAAATTTCTTCAATAATGGCTTTCGTATACATCAGTACGAAACCCGGACCGAAATGATGACCTTTGATTATATTTCAGATCAAAACTCATGTTTTTAAAGAAAAATCAAGTGTACGCTTCAGTGCACTACATTTAAAAATGGTGAGAAATCATCATCATCTTGAGCACTTTTTCAAGATTGTTCAAAAAGATTTTCAAAATCTTTCAAAATATTTTGTGCTCAAGATAACTCCCTCTAAAACCCTTTAATTGATTATGCTTTATTAAAGGGGGAGTATAAAACTAAAATATTCTAAATTCATGCTTCAATCAAATCCGTTTGTCTTCCCAAAAGATTCTAAAATGTTTTTTAATCCGTTGATATCAAAAATATCACATATATGCTATTTTTGAGGGGGAGGAGACGTGATTAAAATGTGATCAAAAATGTTTAATGATCGGTGTTTGAATCTCAAATGAGCTCGACTCAGATGAAACCAATGAATTGACGAGCAATTATGTACCATCTCGAGAAACTTTCTATGACTTGACCAGGACGGGTAATAATTTCAAGCTAGTTCTCTAGTGATGTAAACGTGTCTCGAATCGGTCTTGTTCATTTAAAGTCGATCAATTCAAAAAGTGCGAACTCTACTCTCACTGTGCAGATTTCTGTCAAAACTCATAAGCACATGTGAAGGGGGAGTGTTTCTGAAAGTATAAAACTCACGGAGTGTTGCAAACATGTTTTCTATCATAAACACTCTGAGAGATTTTCAAGAAAAATGGTTTTATGGCAACAATAGGACAGTCATGGAGTTATAAGGTGACTAAGGATAGGAAATCAGTCCTATGATCCGCCAGAGCCGGAGGGATCTACCCAAGGACAATACCCATAGTTAGTATTAGAAGTCCTTAGGTATGATTGAAAAAAGGAGTAATGTGAGAAAGGAGAAAGAAGGGGTTGAAGAATTAAAAAGAAATGTAATGAAAAAGGGTGAAAAGAAATAGCCCTCCATATTCAACCTTAGGGCAGAAACCGGGTTCAATACATATGCTACTGGTTGTCACTAGATGACACTGGTATTGAAGACCAAGACGTCATGGACCCAGTGACGCACTGCACTAAACCTTCTAGCCACTCAATTCCTCTTAAAAGGATTTGTTTCATTCTCACTGGGAACCCTACATAATCTATCGACTTTCTCTTAGAGATCGTTGGTATTGAAGAAGGAGACCCTCTCCCTAGTCTCCGCTCAGGAAAACCAAAATGCACTAATTGAGTCTAGAGCCACGAGATTCATCAAAAGATCTCATAGGAACACTTGACATGACATCGCTTGTTGTTCATCAATAAGGACACAAGTGATATATTCTAGAGTCCTACGCAGATCTTAGCAATCTGCCAGAACATTTATGAGAAGTTTCACTTCTGTGATTCTTCAGTGATTGAATGGAAACTCCTGTCAGGGTCAACATCAAACAGCCCTGACAGCAGGTCACTTCGGTAATTCTCCGTGGATTACGCCTAGTGTGTCTCAAACGGTCTACAGTCGTGGGGTGATGCTTCGGTGTACCTCAGCGACTCATCTGAACTGTAGATGTACTTCGGTATATCGTGTTATCTCACTTGTGGGACTCCAGTTCAGGAACGGCCTCTGTGAGAATTAGAGACGTGTTTTCACACTATGCTGTTAACACCCTCGAAATTCAAACTTGTAAGTGCCGGAATCCGCTTATTACTAACAATGTTTTATGTTTTCTTCTTATGGAAGCTCTGGAGCGGATGGATCGTGCAGACTCGCCACATGCTCATACCAACAACATATGAAAGTTCTCATCATAATCAAAGGAGATGATTCTTCGTCAAGTCAAAGAATCTACAAAGCTTAAAGACTCGAGAACTACATCATTGGTAACCAAAAGACAAATAGAAGTGTGAGCATGGTGGAGAAAGAAGTGGAGAATGACGTGGAGACACCTAACCAACGAAGTTGACAACGGCAAACAACCACATTATCTGATCACAAAGCATGAAGGAACAAAGAATCAAGACTATTCTATATCTACACGCAAAGTTCTTGCTCGAGAAAAGTAAAGACCTAATCAAGTGGAGCATCATTTGAATGACCACCCCTTAGGGGGAGATTGTTAGCCTTAATAGTTTTATTAGAAGTGATGGTCATTCACGATTAGGAACTTTGTATCGTGTGTTAGATAACGTGATAGAATAGTCAACGGGCTCGTGGAGTGGGCTAAGCTAATTGGTTAAATGTTAAGGTATGCTAAGCCGTGTATAAGCTTAAGCATCCCAAGCCCATGTCCAACCCACGAAAAGCCCATAGAAAGCCTTTAGGGCAACAAACCTCTTGTACTATAAATACCCCTCAAATGGTCATTTGAGGGGTGTGCTTGAAAGTGTGTGTGTGTGTGCTTTTCTTTATTGAATATACAACATCTTGTGTTTATCTTATCCTCTCACATACACGAATATAACATCAAGTCACCATCTTTCTCATCTTATTTCTAAGCTTTGTTTGTGTTTGTGTTGTTTGTGTTAACGTGGTATTTGTGTTGGTAAAGTGATAAGGTTGATAAAACTAAGGTCCTACAAATAGAGTTGTAAACCGACTAGGATTATCCTTATGCCAATAAAAGGACCCCTAGTTTGGTATTAGACGTACGTGCATTATTAGAGAGTATTAGAGTTTATCAAGTTCGATATTAGAGCTGTTAGGGATTGTTAAGTGAATCTGTGTATCAAGCAGGTTCAGAGTTATTAATAAATTGTTGAAGTTAAAGTTAATTCTTCTTAGCTTTATTGAAGTAAATTTCGCATGCTTAATAGAGTTAATTCAGTGTTTCATTGTTACTGACTTAGGATTTATCCGAGGTTGCTAAGCCCTTACAAGCTACAAAGTTAGTTTGGTTAGAGTACATCGATCCAACAAAGACTTTGACGTCCTCAACAAGGAAGAGCTTTTCATCAAAGCAAAACATTGCAAAACACTTGCAAAACATTTACTTAGTCTTCCTAACTACTTGAAGCCCTCATTAAAAGGGAGCATTCGTCAAAGGGGAGCATTTCGTCAAAGTAAAAACGTTGCAAAATACTTGCAATATACTCATTTATTCTTCCTAATTACTTGACGCCCTCACCAAAGGGAAGCATCTGTAAAGGGGGAGCTAAAACGAGAACCTATTTCTTACCTTACTACTTCCTCTCTCTCCATTTCTTTCTTTAAATCTTTCTCATTTTTTTTTACTTTCTATAAGTTTTTCTCAAAACTCTTTCTACTATGTGTTAGTCTCTTTTCAACGCTCTTTTTATTTCGACAGAAGAAGGAGAAGAGAGTAAAAACTCCAATTCAAATTTTTACAAATTTTATTTTTACTTAAAATAATCTTATGTCGTATCATCAACAAAAAGGGGGAGATTGTTAATACAAATAAACTATAAAAACGTTTATTTATATTTTACGATCTTCTAATGTTTTGTCGATAACAAACGTAAAATCATTTTAACGAAATAAATAAAATACGTAAAAGCTTTGAGCCAATAGTTTACTAACACACTTTTACTAAACATATTAAAATCATCAAAACATGTTTAGTTAAATAAGTTATATAAAACCAAAACCATTTTTATAAAACACTTACAAGTAATATTGTTTACTTACATTTTATAAAAATATATATGCACTTTGTATAAATTGTAATGGGTAAATAATGGGTAAAAACCAAAGTCCAGAACCCATGACCCAAGACCCATGATCCATTGACTAGGTACAATGAATTTTGTTGGGTAAAAACCAAAGTCCATAACCCATACCCATGGAGCATGATCCATACCCCATGACCTATTGAATGACATCATGCATGAAGTCATGTTAGATGATTTCCATGATCCATGACTCAAAGTCTATAACCCATGACCCAAGACCTATGATCCATTGACTAGGTACAATGAATCTTGTTGGGTAAAAACCAAAGTTCATAACCCATACCCATGGAGCATGATCCATAACCCATGACCCATTGAATGTATTGGTCATGAGTTTTATCTTTGTGTTCTAACCTATCTAACCACAGATCCAAAGGATCATTCTATGTAGTTTTATCTTTGTGTTATTCTCTAGGTTCCTCTCAAAGGCGAGATCACAACCTCTTGAAGACGTGCAAGCTCAAGGTCATGAGTTGCTAAACTTCGTCATCATCAAGACCACTGAAGTGCATCTTGTTGATAGTTCTTCTCTCCCTCCAATAATGTGTCGCGTTGAAGGTATTGGTGTAAAGTGCCGAAGATGTACATTTGATATGGTGCGTCGATGTACAAGTTGTGTAGTTTGGGGTAAAGGATATTGATATCCTTTCTAGTATTGTAAAAAGGATTTTGTCTCTTTTGGGTAGTTGTGTTGGATAGTAGTGTTGGGTAGTAGTTCCTCCTTTGTAATGGAACTCGGTATCTAGCCTTGTACTGGATAAAGTGTATTGTGATAGGTTTGGTTCTACCTCGTGGAAGAACTCGGTGTCTAGCCTTGTACCGAATAAAGTGTAGGCGACGTTGTGAACGCTTCTCTGCCATTAAGGAGCTTGTGTTGTGTAGTGCTTAGAAACTCTCGATTTGGGTATTCGGGGAGTGGAGTAGGGCAAGGAAGGTGTCCTTGTAGCCGAGCCACTATAAATACTTGTGTTGTGGTTTTGTGTTCCTTTACTCTTTATCTCTTGCATTACTTATATATATATATATATATATATATATATATATATATATATATATATATATATATATATATATATATATATATATATATACATATATATATATATATATATATATATATATATATATATATATATATATATATATATATATATATATATATATATATATATATATATTTATATATATATATATATATATATGTCCATCTATCAATATCCAACAGACGATCTAAATGGATTGACATAAGTCGATCTAAATACTTTAAAACGATGTTTCAATCGGCAAAACTATTCAACCCCCTTCTAGTTTTTCACAAAAGGCACATCGTGTGGAGCACCAGATAATAGCCATATGCCACGTTTACCTACCACCCAGATATTAAGGGATATGTTCCCTATTGATGTGACCATACATCCGGATCTTAATGGATATGTTCTCTATGATGACATCATCTACCATAACCAAGGTACTATAAATACACCACCAATGGTGGTGTGTATTCAATTGATACCTTCTACCTCTCACTACTTTCTCTTTGTAGAATTACTCTTAATTGGAGGGTGTGGTCCTTTATGCTTGGTTTTCCGGTCTAGACCTTCGGACTGGTCCTTCATGCTATGGGACGCATCCTTCCATACTTATATCATGCAAAATTTACATACTTATATCAAAAGCTATGGATAAGCTCTTGCTTACGAGCTTATTTCTAGTCTTAATTCTTTGCTCCTGGGTTCTGGGTCTCGAACAACTGGTCAGTTCACACGAGGTAACGGGATGTAGGCCATGATACTAGGTTTTAGATTTGGATTCGTTTCTTGTAGATGTTTTGGGCCGACATGATTTGTGCCGAGACCATGGTCTCAATGGTGCTTTGAATTGCTTATTTCGTGAGGTTTTAATTTATTTGATGATGTAAAACTTATATGCTAGCTTATTTTCATATTCGTGACTTGTTTTGGCTTATGACTTATTTTGGCCTATTTGACCTTGAGGGCTTGTTTGGATTATGGTTGACCCGTATAAGTGTAAACGGAAAAGGGGGGGGATGATTGGGTTTGTTTGATTCACGGTTTAGTATTAAGTTGAGGGTGTTTGGATTGTTTTTATTATCGGTAAAAAACATGGACCCGAGGGTCGCGTAGTTTGGTGTGACTCGAAAAAGACAAGACTCATATCGTGTGTTGTAATTTGGTTAGACAAAAGTTTAACATGTAAGGGTGTGTTTGGTTCGATTTATACAAAAGAAAAACAAAATAAAAATAAAATGGTTAAAGAGTATTTAATAAAATTTAATTGATTATTAAATTTATGTAGTGACATATGCGTGTTTGTCATGTCGTGTATTTACTTGACAATATGTCACTCCATATGTGACAATGATCATACTATGTGTATGCTCACTTGTATGTTTGTGTGTCTCAGTTATATGTGTGTAATTGTTGAAACATGGGACAAACATTATTAGGCTTAGCTGGACAAAAATTAAAGAAAAATAACAAATTTTCTACGTAAAACAAGTTTGTTGGTATAAATTGGCCATGCCCAAATATAAACGGTAAAAAGCCACTGAAAAATCGAACCGTAGCCGATAACAAATCAAAAAACCGAACCGTCAAAATCGAACGGTTTCGGTTTTGGTTTTATAAAAAACGAATTTTTCGGTTCAATTTCGGTTTTAACCAAAAACCGGACCACACGACTGTGCACACCCTTACCCTCCGTTTTAAAATAAATGTCCTGTTTTAATTTTTTGAAGTCTTTTTTTCGACTTTGACCATAACTATTTTCTTTTTTGTTATATAATACTTGATGCAAAATATATGAATAAATTGAGTTTTAAATTTATTTTTATTATTATTATTTCCATCAAGTGTTATATATTCTAAATGAAAATATTTAAGGTTAAAGATCACAAATTATTTTGAGACGGAAGGATAGAGGTGCACAAAACAGTTAACCGGTTCGGTTTGACGGCCGGTCAAACCCGAACCGGTTTGGGTCAACGAGAAAAAAACCAGGTCGGGCCGGTTAACCGGTTCGGTTCCGAACCGGATGTGAAGGCTGAAAAACCAAACCGGTCCAAACCGGTTTGGGCTCGGTTTGGGACCGGTCTAGACTGGTTAATCTAGTATTTTTTTTTCGTCGTCATTTGTCATCGTTTTCTTGTTTCGTGTATAAATAAACTAGAACTTTTATTTAATAGAACGGAGAATACATGATACATCACACATTACACATAAACTTAAAACATAACACATAATAACATAAACATAAAACATCGATAACTTCATAAGCTACTCAACGTCGACTCGAGGTCTCGAATCAGGCATCAACTGCAGGTGCATGGTGGCAATACTTCTGTGTGTGAGCCCTCAACGCCGCGTTGGAAGTGGGTTTGAAGAAACATAAACAACGCTTACATTGAGCCTTTCGCATGTCATCCGACATTTCGACGTAGTGGTAGTGAGCCCAAACATTTGGTACACGGTCTACCGGTAAATAACGAAAAATCACCAGTGGCGGGGGTGGCGGAGATGGTGCAGGATCAGCATCAGCCATAGTAAAAATGTGAAATGCTTCCGATTATTATTTTTTAGAGTTTATTTTAATTGTATAAAAGTTGCAAAGAAATAAAAACACAATTTATCTATTTATACTAGTCTTACAATGGCAAACTTGTAAGTATAAAAAAAAATTCAAATTTTGAAAGTTTACCCGCCTTCCCGCTAAAAAAATCAAAATTTGAAATTTTTAATTTTTAATTTTCAGACCGGTTTTAATCGGTTTCGGACCGGTTTTTAACCGGTTAACCGGTTGAGAATTCAAAAAATATATTTGCTGCCGTTTCAAAATTTTGAATTTTTAAAAATTAGTAACCGGTTTAACCGGTTAGGGACCCGGTTAACCGGTTTCATTTTGAAAAAAATTTTGCCGCCAAGTCCAAAATTCAAAATTTTTAAATATTTAACCGGTTTTTAACCGGTTAACCCGATTTTTTTTTTTCGTTTTTCAACATTTAACAAACTTACACTGAATAAACTTCAACTTTTATTTATAACGTCGGAAATACATAAACTGAAAGGAAATACATAAACTTAAAAGAAATACATCAAAGGAAATACATAAACTTAAAACATAATACCTAAGCATAAAAGTCCTAATAGTCGTCATCGGATGCCCTAGCTTCTTGAGCAGCTGCATCTTGTCTTAGTTCTTCATCGGAAAGCATCTCGATTTCACCCGCTTGTGCCTCTTCCACATAGACCTCCCCTTCGAAGTCTGCGGCATTGTCAAGATCAGTCTTATCTTGCAATCGCTTCATTGCGTTCAAGTGATCTTTCAAACCCATACACATCTCCAAAGAAGCCGGTGTGAGTTTGTTTCTCAGATTTGATAAAACCCTTCCACTTGTTGAAAAAGCAGATTCAGAAGCTACCGAAGTAGCTTGTACACTTAGTACATCACGAGCCATTCAGGATAGAACGGGAAACATTGTTTCCTTTGCTTTCCAAAACGCCAACACATCAAAGTTTTCAACTTGTTCGGCCAGAATATCTGAGATAAAATCGGTTGTGATATATCTTTCAAATTCATTGTTCGCTAAACGATCATTTCTTAACCGTTTTGTTGGGATTATCACTTATCTTTTTATGCAAAGCAAGTTTCGGATTCCCTCTAAAACCCCTTGATGATGATGAAGAAGACTCCGTCACAGTAGGAGGTGGGTTACTATATTTTTCAAAATAATATTCCCACAAACTTTTAAAAGAATGGCCAAAGGACTCTTTTGCATCATTAGCATAGTTCGGGTTTGACGCGAAACAACCCAAATCAGTCACAATCGAGTCGATAAGCACCTCTACCCCGTTTACATTAGAACATGGATTTAATGCGGCCGCACAAATAATTAACGGTGGCAAAGTTTCAAAATATTTCAAAAGCTTTTCTTTCATCCCGGAAACCATGCTTGTATAAACACCACCATGAAATTCAAATGCGGAAATTTGTGAAGACATCAAGAATAGTTGCTCGAGTACCAAATGAGCCATTGGATAATAAACTCCCGACAATTTTTTTGTTGCGTTGTAAAAAACTTCAAGTAGTCAGGTTAGTTTTTCAATAGTATCCCAATTATCGGCATCAAATGGAGCACACCTACCCTTTCCCGACAATTTCTCATCATGAAAATATTGCAAAGTTACCTTTTGTTTTAAACCACTTATGAACATAAGATAAGTGGAGTTCCATCTTGTTTCAACATCCCAACAAGGTTGTAACCAAGGTTTCTCCGCACTTTCACACAACCGAATGTATGCATTATATCTTTTATTACCCTTTTTAAAAACATCGACTAACATTCTTTTAAAACTTTCTTTCACTTCACTCAAATGCGGATCTAAAAATCCCGCTTGCACGGCCAAGTTAATGATGTGTGCAACACATCGACTATGAAAAAAATCTCCATTACAAGGTGGATCGTATTCCATTTTTAGTCTACCCATTGCATTTGTGTTGTTACTAGCATTATCCAACGTTATTGAAATTTTTTTCTGTCAAGTTAAATTTATGAAACACATTTTTCAACAATTTGTATAAAGCTTCTCCGGAGTGAGGAACCGGAAAGTTTTCAAATGCTACGACTCGCTTCATCATTTGCCAACTTTCGGGATCAACCCAATGTGCGGTAACACAAAGGTACGAAAATGGCAAATTATGAGGAGCGTCCCAAACATCGGTTGTTAAATTAACACAAGCATCTATATTTAAAAAAGTATTTTTTAAATCTTGCTTAGCCGTTTTCCACATTTTCATAGCATCGCGTTTTAGAGTCATACGACTTACATGATGGTACTGCGGTTGCATATAATTCTGGTACACCTCCATCGTCCCATCGTGGTCATAGTGGTTGACCGGCAAACCACATTGAATCACCAAACCGGCCAATTTTTGATGGAGTAAATCATGATCGTATGCAAAAATAGTCCCGTCTCGAGCCATGGACGATTGACCGGCTTCCGGAACCGATTTGAGTGCCTTGCAATACTTTTGTTTGATGTGAGCCTTCAACGTCGAGTTGGAACCGGCAGACAATATACTCAAGCAAAATTTACGTTGAGCCTTTTTCTTACCGTCCGAAATTAGGACGTAGTTGAAGTGTTCCCATGGATCTTTTACCCGGTCGCATGGTAAAACTTTCTCAACCTTCGCTGCACTTGTTGAACCAGCTTCGTTGTTGCTGGTGTTGTTGGTGTTTGAACTTTCCGTACTTTCGGTTTTGATTTTTTTGAGTGTTTTTTGATTGCTTGAAAGTGATAATTAACCAAATACATAACACATCTATTTATACTAACATTTAGATGGCACAATGGTAATTTTTAAAACATATTTAATAAAATCCGCCCCCCCCCCCCCCCCACGCTCCTTCCCGCCCCTCTTTCAAAATTTCAAAATCAAAATTTTAAAATTCAAAAAAACCAAAAAAAAAAAACCCGCCCCTAGCCCAAAAACCGGTTCCTAACCGGTTAACCGAACCGGTTTGGTTATTTCGGTTAATAAAAACCGGTCTCCAAACCGGTGGTTTTTCAAAATGTCAAACCGGTTCCTAACCGGCGGTTTGGATAAAACCGGACCGGTTATGGTCAAAACCGGTTTTGACCGGTTGGGTTTTATGGTTTGTCTTCGGATGCGGTTTGGTTAACCGGTTCGGATGTGCACCTCTAAGGAAGGAGTATTAAATTATTCCAAGAGTTTATACGACTCCCCTTGAATTTTGAATCAAATACTATATTGGTGTTTGAAAATGGTCTCTAATAGACTCCAATTGGCTTTGATATAATGAACTTATTGACCAGAGATGACAGCACTGATTATGGTTGGTCGAGTTTTTGTCATTCATTTTGCAAATATAAATCGGCAAATTTTACCAAACCACATGAACCAGTAGTAATATATTCTAAAGATTATCATATTCGTTTTAGACAAACAAAAAACAGATTACATTGGAAAAACATATGACCACATTCTTATAGAGCAAGAGTACAGTGACGAGAAAGAAGAACATGGTTACAAGAACATGTAAATATAACACATGGTCTAGAAATTAACGCAAATTCAACATACTTACTGAATCACATAAGCTTGATCCTGCAGTTCATATTGAAGCTTTAAAACAACTACTAAAGGAAACCGATATAGTAAAGCAAAATCTTTGTAAACTTACCAGAACAGATATGATCTTTAAGGAGAGGGGTGATTAAAATACTCGTGCCATTTTGTAATGAAAGGTAGCTCAGCAGGATCTAAGTCTAGAAGCTCCCGGGCTTGAAGGATGTTGATTATCTGCGTAGTCTCACCGAGGAGTTGGATTGTAGCATTGACACTGGACTCCTTTTTCTCTATCACGCTTTCATGACATTTTGTAATTATGACTTTGGGTAAGTTGGTGAGATAAGCAGCCAGTATATAAGCAATCATTGATGATAATTCTGTGAATAAGTCCTCTTGGCTAAGCTCATCAATGTTGATGTGGTAGGAAAGAAGGATTGATTCGGTGATTCGATACATTGAATTTGCGCAAATAGACCAGTGGATGGAATTATCATTTGCACTTCTAATATCTATAATTTGCACTTCAGTGACCATGTTTTTAGCTGTATTATTGAACCGTTTCAGGATCAATCTTGCTGTGTTAACTTCAGGAGCATGGCTTTTCTGATTGTCTCCTACCCATTTGTTGGAGACTTCAACTTCTACCCACAACACTTTAGCTGCCTTTTGAATGCTTACATACTCATCGGTAGCATTGAGACTTTCTTCCACTAGTGTGACATATGTAAGACCTTCACTCACACTGCTTAGCAACCTATCAACTATGTTGTTCTGTATTTTAGGTAGAGAAACGGCGATGGCTGTCAGGGTTACCAAGGGTAAGCTCCAACAGTCCAAATAATCTTCTGCATATAAAGGTGGAACATGAAGGCTGTCATACTTTCCAACTCCTTCAAAACCTTTAGATTCTCTTAGAAGCTTCACCAGATTGTTGGGTTGTTGTTTTTTAGCCTTTTTGATCAAGCAGTTCGCAACTTTTGGAATGCCTTTTAATGCTCTCTCTGAAAGCTCCATATCATCTTGCAGTTGCAACACATACGGCCTAAGATCATTAAAGTTCTCTCCGAAAGCTTTTGGAATGCTTTTTCCCATGACAATACTTGAGGCACTAAACATGGCTTTAAACCACTTCCAACACCAAATACAAAACAAAACGCATATCACAAAGAAAATTGGGATCAGCGCTATCATTTACATGCTACCACAACTGTCTTCTGAAGTCCTATACAAATGATAAGAAATATGACTTTGAAATTCTGGATGACAATCTTGATTTTGAGACTACTGACTGAGAATGGTATGCTACTCAGTTTCCAATCATGCAGCTTTTGAGTCCAGTAGCTTTCTACTTTAAATACCTTAATATGGTTCCAAATCCATTTTATGGACAACATAAAGCTCAAGGCTGCATAACATCTACAAAGTGGTGCAATTGTTCCTACTAGACTTCCGATACATTGTATTATGACAATTACTGGAATGACCATTTATAATCAGATTGATAGTCACCTACAATACTATATTTAATGATGCAAATCGTTAAAAAGAAATGTAAGGCAGTACTAACAACACATATTACCCCAGAAGCAAAGGTAGTTGCAGAGCAAGCTGTGATGAATTGAGGGCTGCCTGTGGATCCTGCCATGATCCAGTGGTTTTTCACATGCAGCTTTAGCTTCTCAACCGTTAATCTTCCTGGTTGTTGTAACTCTAGGCCCTTCAAAGCAGTTTCATGACCTGCTTGATATTTCAATTCTATTATTTGTTTAGACTTTAGAATCGTTAAACCAGAACATGTGTATATTATCAGCAAGATGAGTAGCATAGCCATATAAAACAATACCATTATCTAATAAAATAGAGCACTAAACTTTTCAGAATCTCCGATCACACCCGTATATATTTGAATGCAAACATTCACAATCAAGGTGATTACCAGAATATCCAAAGCTATGATGTTTGTGAGAAGTTCCTTGCCATTCATGGTTGCTAAAGAGGGCAATAAATTAGCCATCATGGTGCACATAAAGGCCATGCTTCCGAACTTTGCTATCTGGTCTGCAACACCTCGCATTGGATCACTTAAATCCACAGGTAGCTTCATTGCAACAGCAATAACAGTGAGAGAAGCAGCATTCAAGGTGAATGTTTTACATGGGAACCATAGTTTTCTGTTAAACCATGTATTAAATCAGCTACCATTGCTAGGATGCAAAGGAGAGATGCTACTGTGATATAGATACCAATCCATAGCATAGGTTTGCTGTATTTATCTTGTTGATCTGTCCCATCCTTTAAGCTCGAACTAAAGGACCCCAAACAAATTTGAAATCCATCCGGAATACCCGAAACAATGTCAAAATTACAAATGTTGTCTGTCCAGTTGCGATAGTACAGATAGTCCATTTATGGGTCCATCGTTGGGAAAAAATTGGTGATCTGTGACAATTTAAGTAGGAGCAGGAAGATGGTGTAGATTATGAAAATAGCAGTATTTGTCTTCGGAAATACTTAAGTGGGTGGTAATAATGCGTATGATATAACTGTTTGAATTATATAACATGACAATCAATAAATAATCAAAAAACATCAAAGTATACATGCGGAAGCGTATAGGATTTATTAACGAATAATTAATTAACATAAGAAGAATATGCATAACTTACTTGATTCTAGCCGAACAAGAATCAAATCCACAAACTAGCAATTAGAAGAACCCTAGTTTGATTTAATTAGGATTATGTGAATTACCCCTTACCGTTTTGTAATTCAATCCAAGAATACTAACAATATTGTGTTAGTACCACTTTCTTGTACACACGTACTAAACCGAATTAAAGTAATGCTACTTTTATTAAACCAAATAACTTGAGTTGGAAAAAGAGTGGTGATCGATCCCCTATGGAGGTGGTCGACCGGTTTTGAGAGCAAAAACACACACAAACAATTTAGGTTTTAGCTTATGAGTACAAGAGATGCAAAACACAGGACCCCTAGCCTTGTTTATATACTCAACCAAACTTGGTGAACAAGTTTGAGTTTAAGTTGGATTGGGTTTGGGTCCTCCATTTGGCCGATCGGTTTAGGCATCCCAAAGGGATTCCGGAACCTTCCCAACTTTTGCAATCTAGTCCTTTTCCAAATACATTTAACGCCCGTTAGTCCATTACACTAATTACTTAACGTCCGTTATGTTATTTCATTTAATTAATAAATAAATACAATGTTTATATTTAATTATTAACTTTAATTCTCATACGTAAAGTGTGCAATCCCGTGGTCTCGAGTTCGATCCTAACTCCCGTCTACTAATTTATATCCATAAAACCAACAGCTCCCACTTGGATATATCTTAATAGAGTGATCACATCGATTAGCGTCTAGCAACACTTCGATGCCTCTAGTACAACTCGAGTAAGGCTCCTGGAAAACCTTTTAATGATTTCTCATTATTATTATCCTTTTGTTTCTAATACCACGTTAAATAAAGATATGGAATTAAGTCATTCTTTATAAAACTATTATGTTTCTCGTTGTAAGTGATTGACCAAGATTACCAAATCTTCTAAACATATTTAGTGGAGATTTTGGGTGCGGCCGCACAAACATCTTGTCAACCCTACGAGGGGCCCAGCAATATTAAACTCCAAATAAATTTGAAGGAACAAATTCTATCTTGACTACAAGAATAACCCACAAACTTTGTAACATTTCTGAAAACAACCCTTATGACTACCAGTTACGTATAGTGTTAAGTTGCTTCACAGAAATGCACTACATTCATGACACTTATCTGGTATCTCAAGTCTGAGGATAACTATTCATAATTTACTTATAACAATATCCACAAAGTAAATTATGTAGTTGGGATAAGTCCTATAGTCAATTAATTGAATATCATCTGAAATTGGTATGCATTCTCATCAATATACTTTCAAGTATATTCTACCACATCCCTCATATTTGTCTTAGTTTAATGATACTCCCATATCATTAATCGACAACGGGCATTTAGAATAACTTAGTTATTCACAGATTAAACATGCAAATATAGGACAACAATATTATAAATGAAAATAAACATAATCCAAACTTTATCTCATCAAAATAATAAATGTTTTACAATATCCTTTAACCAAATGCTAATCACAGTTATGCATGAAACTATTAGCTAAACGAAGTCCAATTCCATTGGCAAGTCCAATAAGCTTGTCTTTAGCCAAAGCCTTAGTGAAATGATCAGCTAAGTTATCATCTGTGTGAACTTTCAATAGATTAATTTCACCTTCACGGACTTGTTCCCGAACATAGTGATACTTCTGTAGAAAATTGCTGGTGCCCTTCATGACTCCAGTTTCATTGGCAAATATGATTGCAGCAGAATTGTCACAATACATATCAATAGGCGATTCAATTGAAGGCATAACACCAAGTCCTGAAATGAATTTCCTAATCCATACAGCCTCCATTGCAGCTTCCAAAGCAGCTTTGTATTCGGCTTCTGTCGCAGACATCGCAATCGTACTCTGCTTCTTGCTCTTCCAGTCAACTACTCCTCCATTGATGACAAAGACATAACCCGTCTGAGACTTCGTATCATCTTTATCACATTGCCAGGACGCATCACAATAACCTGTAACATCAAGCTCTGTGTCTGGATTTCCACCATACACTAAAAACATATCTTTCGTATCCCTAAGATACTTTAGAATATGTTTAACAGCAGTCCAGTGAAGTTCACCCGGATTCTATTGATATCGACTGATCATGTTTTGAGTGAACGCCACATCTGGCCTTGTGCATCTCACAACATACATGATAGATCCTACTGCCGAAGCATAAGGAACTTTCTGCATGCGTGCCACCTCAACAGGTGTTGAAGCACACATATCGCTACATATGCCATGCTTTACTTCCATCGACAAATATCCTTTCTTGGAATTTTGCATATTGAATCTCTTCAATATTTTATCAATGTAAGCGCTTTGACTTAAACCAATTAACCGCTTTGACCTATCTCGGTAGATCTTGATTCCCAGATTGTATGCAACGTCTCCTAAATCCTTCATGGAAAAACACTTCCCAAGATATGCCTTAACATTTTGCAAACTTGGAATGTATTTTCCCATAATTAATATGTCATCGACATAAAGAATAAGGAAAATTACATCACTCCCACTAACTTTGTGATATACACATGGCTCATCAAGATTTTGAATAAATCCATACCTTTTGATTTCTTCATCAAATCTCTTATTCCATTGCCTAAATGCTTGCTTCAATCCATAAATGGACCTTTGAAGTTTGCATACATGGTTTAGAAATTGTGGATTCACGAACCCCTCAGGTTGCTTCATATAGATGTCTTCATCTAAGCGACCATTCAAGAAGGCGGTTTTGACATCCATTTGCCATATCTCATAGTCATAGTATGCCGCTATAGTCAAAACCGGACCGGTTATGGTCAAAACCGATTTTGACCAGTTGGGTTTTTCGGTTTGTCTTCGGATGCGGTTCTGTTAACCGGTTCGGATGTGCACCTCTACGGAAGGAGTATTAAATTATTCCAAGAGTTTATACGACTCCCCTTGAATTTTGCATCAAATACTATATTGGTGTTTGAAAATGGTCTCTAATAGACTCCAATTGGCTTTGATATAATGAACTTATTGACCAGAGATGACAGCACTGATTATGGTTGGCCGAGTTTTTGTCATTCATTTTGCAAATATAAATCGGCAATTTTACCAAACCACATGAACCAGTAGTAATATATTCTAAAGATTATCATATTCGTTTTAGACAAACAAAAAACAGATTACATTGGAAAAACATATGACCACATTCTTATAGAGCAAGAGTACAGTGACGAGAAAGAAGAACATGGTTACAAGAACATGTAAATATAACACATGGTCTAGAAATTAACGCAAATTCAACATACTTACTGAATCACATAAGCTTGATCCTGCAGTTCATATTGAAGCGTTAAAACAACTACCAAAGGAAACCGATATAGTAAAGCAAAATCTTCGTAAACTTACCAGAACATATATGATCTTTAAAGAGAGGGGTGATTAAAATAATCGCGCCATTTTTTAATGAAAGGTAGCTCAGCAGGATCTAAGTCTGGAAGCTCCCGGGCTTGAAGGATGTTGATTATCTGCGTAGTCTCACCGAGGAGTTGGATTGTAGCATTGACACTGGACTCCCTTTTCTCTATCACGCTTTCATGACATTTTGTAATTATGACTTGGGGTAAGTTGGTGAGACAAGAAGCCAGTATATCAGCAATCATTGATGATAGTTCTGTGAATAAGTCCTCTTGGCTAAGCTCATCAATGTTGATGTGGTAGGAAAGAAGGATTGATTCGGTGATTCGATACATTGAATTTTCGCAAATAGACCAGTGGATGGAATTATCATTTGCGCTTCTAATATCTATAACTTGCACTTCAGTGACCATGTTTTTAGCTGTATTATTGAACCGTTTCAGGATCAATCTTGCTGTGTTAACTTCAGGAGCACGGTTTTTCAGAATTGTCTCCTACCCATTTGTTGGAGACTTCAACTTCTACCCACAACACTTTAGCTTCCTTTTGAATGCTTACATACTCATCGGTAGCATTGAGACTTTCTTCCACTAGTGTGACATATGTAAGACCTTCACTCATACTGCTTAGCAACCTATCAACTATGTTGTTCTGTATTTTAGGTAGAGAAACGGTGATGGCTGTCAGGGTTACCAAGGGTAAGCTCCAACAGTCCAAATAATCTTCTGCATATAAAGGTGGAACATGAAGGCTGTCATACTTTCCAACTCCTTCAAAACCTTTAAATTCTCTTAGAAGCTTTACCAGATTGTTGGGTTGTTGTTTTTTAGCTTTTTTGATCAAGCGGTTTGCAGCTTTTGGAATGCCTTTTAATGCTCTCTCTGAAAGCTCCATATCATCTTGCAGTTGCAACACATACAGCCTAAGATCATTAAAGTTCTCTCCGAAAGCTTTTGGAATGCTTTTTCCCATGACAATACTTGAGGCACTAAACATGGCTTTAAACCACTTCCAACACCAAATACAAAACAAAATGCATATCACAAAGAAAATTGGGATCAGCGCTATCATTTACATGCTACCACAACTGTCTTCTGAAGTCCTATACAAATGATAAGAAATATGACTTTGAAATTCTGGATGACAATCTTGATTTTGAGACTACTGACTGAGAATGGTATGCTATTCAGTTTCCAATCATGCAGCTTTTGAGTCCAGTAGCTTTCTACTTTAAATACCTTAATATGGTTCCAAATCCATTTTATGGACAACATAAAGCTCAAGGCTGCATAACATCTACAAAGTGGTGCAATTGTTCCTACTAGACTTCCGATACATTGTATTATGAGAATTACTGGAATTGACCATTTATAATCGGATTGATAGTCACCTACAATACTATATTTAATGATGCAAATCATTAAAAAGAAATGTAAGGCAGTACTAACAACACATATTACCCCAGAAGCAGAGGTAGTTGCAGAGCAAGCTGTGATGAATTGAGGGCTGCCTGTGGATCCTGCCATGATCCAGTGGTTTTTCACATGCAGCTTTAGCTTCTCAACCGTTAATCTTCCTGGTTGTTGTAACGCTAGGCCCTTCAAAGCAGTTTCATGACCTGCTTGATATTTCAATTCTATTATTTGTTTGGACTTTAGAATCGTTAAACCTGAACATGTGTATATTATCAGCAAGATGAGTAGCATAGCCACATAAAACAATGCCATTATCTTATAAAATAGAGCACTAAACTTTTCAGAATCTCCGATCACACCCGTATATATTTGAATGCAAACATTCACAATCAAGGTGATTACCAGAATATCCAAAGCTATGATGTTTGTGATAAGTTCCTTGCCATTCATGGTTGCTAAAGAGGGCAATAAATTAGCCATCATGGTGCACATAAAGGCCATGCTTCCGAACTTTGCTATCTGGTCTGCAACACCTCGCATTGGATCACTTAAATCCACAGGTAGCTTCATTGCAACAGCAATAACAGTGAGAGAAGCAGCATTCAAGGTGAATGTTTTACATGGGAACCATAGTTTTCTGTTAAACAATGTATTAAATAAGCTACCATTGCTAGGATGCAAAGGAGAGATGCTACTGCCATATAGATACCAATCCATAGCATAGGTTTGCTGTATTTATCTTGTTGATCTGTCCCATCCTTTAAGCTCGAACTAAAGGACCCCAAACAAATTTGAAATCCATCCGGAATACCCCGAACAATGTCAAAATTACAAATGTTGTCTGTCCAGTTGTGATAGTACAGATAGTCCATTTATGGGTCCATCGTTGGGAAAAAATTGGTGATCTATGACAATTTAAGTAGGAGCAGGAAGATGGCGTAGATTATGAAAATAGCAGTATTTGTCTTCGGAAATACTTAAGTGGGTGGTTATAATGCGTATGATATAACTGTTGGAATTATATAACATGACAATCAATAAATAATCAAAAAACATCAAAGTATACATGCAGAAGCGTATAGGATTTATTAACGAATAATTAATTAACATAAGAAGAATATGCATAACTTACTTGATTCTAGCCGAAAAGAATCAAATCCACAAACTAGCAATTGGAAGAACCCTAATTTGATTTAATTAGGATTATGTGAATTACCCCTTACCGTTTTGTAATTCAATCCAAAAATACTAACAATATTGTGTTAGTACCACTTTCTTGTACACACGTACTAAACCGAATTAAAGTAATGCTAGTTTTATTAAACCAAATAACTTGAGTTGGAAAAAGAGTGGTGATCGATCCCCTATGGAGGTGGTCGACCGGTTTTGAGAGCAAAAACACACACAAAAAATTTAGGTTTTAGCTTATGAGTACAAGAGATGCAAAACACAAGACCCCTAGCCTTGTTTATATACTCAACCAAACTTGGTGAACATGTTTGAGTTTAAGTTGGATTTGGTTTGGGTCCTCCCTTTGGCCGATCGGTTTAGGCATCCCAAAGGGATTCCGGAACCTTCCCAACTTTTGCAATCTAGTCCTTTTCCAAATACATTTAACGCCCGTTAGTCCATTACACTAATTACTTAACATCCGTAATGTTATTTCATTTAATTAATAAATAAATACAATGTTTATATTTAATTATTAACTTTAATTCTCATACGTAAAGTGTGCAATCCCGTGGTCTCGAGTTCGATCCTAACTCACGTCTACTAATTTATATCCAAAAAACCAACAGCTCCCACTTGGATATATCTTAATAGAGTGATCACATCGGTTAGCGTCTAGCAACACTTCGATGCCTCTAGTACAACTCGAGTAAGGCTCCTGGAAAACCTTTTAATGATTTCTCATTATTATTATCCTTTTGTTTCTAATACCACGTTAAATAAAGATATGGAATTAAGTCATTCTTTATAAAACTATTATGTTTCTCGTTGTAAGTGATTGACCAAGATTACCAAATCTTCTAAACATATTTAGCGGAGATTTTGGGTGCGGCCGCACAAACATCTTGTCAACCCTACGAGGGGCCCAGCAATATTAAACTCCAAATAAATTTGAAGGAACAAATTCTATCTTGACTACAAGAATAACCCACAAACTTTGTAACATTTCTAAAAACAACCCTTATGACTACCAGTTACGTATAGTGTTAAGTTGCTTCACAGAAATGCACTACATTCATGACACTTATCTGGTATCTCAAGTCTGAGGATAACTATTCATAATTTACTTATAACAATATCCACAAAGTAAATTATGTAGTTGGGATAAGTCCTATATTCAATTCATTGAATATCACCTGAAATTGGTATGCATTCTCATCAATATACTTTCAAGTATATTCTACCACATCCCTCATATTTGTCTTAGTTTAATGATACTCCCATATCATTAATCGACAACGGACATTTAGAATAACTTAGTTGTTCACGGATTAAACATGCAAATATAGGACAACAATATTATAAATGAAAATAAACATAATCCAAACTTTATTTCATCAAAATAATAAATGTTTTACAATATCCTTTATCCAAATGCTAATCACAGTTATGCATGAAACTATTAGCTAAACGAAGTCCAATTCCATTGGCAAGTCCAATAAGCTTGTCTTTAGCCAAAGCCTTTGTAACACCCCAACCTGGCAAGGGTAGAAGTGTCACATTCTGGTGTCCTATCAGAACATACAAATAAAATTTTACAAGCGGAAGCCTCATAAAATAAATTACCAAGTCATAATAACGAATGACTTGCAAAGAAAGTACAAATCCAAAATGTCAATAAAATGAAATGAAATATCGAAACAATCGCTCTTCAAAATAAGTCCAAAATCAATAGGTAACTAAAGTCAGTCTGCTCGAATAATCTAACTCTCAGCCCATCAAGCCCATCTTCAACCTAAAAACCTGCCGCAGGAAAAGAAATGCGGCTGAGCTTAAAAATCCCAGTGAACAGATATAACAAAACAAAAGCTAAAAGAAATCAGAGATACGAAATGAAACAAAGGAAACGATAACAAAGTCGCAACGGAAAGGAAACAATGAGTCAATGAGGATCCTGCGGAAACACAATTACACAAATGTCCAAAAGGAACAGATAACAGAGAAGGACCAGCACATAACACATTGATGACATCTACAAAAGCACATCTAAATAATCAGGCATGCAATAAATCAAGAAAATCAGATTGCATATAAGCCAAAATGGAAATCTAAAAGCCAGCGGAAGCAACTAACTAGAAAGTGAGCATGGCAAACACGCAAGTCAAGTAACCCACGGTTAATAACATCACAAGTATTACAACAGCAGAAATACTATCAGTAGTCAAACATGGTAACCACACGTATCAAATATGAACTCAGCATGAACACTATAATAGAATGACCTAAGGACATAGCAGAACAAATGGACAAATTAACAAGCCAGACCACATAAGTCGAACCATTTATCCAATCAAACAGTAGCATAAACATCAATGTACACATGGTAGGTCAACAATAAGCAGATAAGGATACTAACAGATATTCACAGTCCACGAGGTTAACCGAACGAAGTTTACATGATAAACAGATTAACAATCGATTGCACACTAGCATGGTCACCAGACAAATCAAAGGGTTACACAACAGTAGGATAACATGTATTCAGATGACAACAGTTGAATCATATAATTGCATATTAATCATATCGTTGCAGGGTAAACAATAGTCACATAAGACATGCAATAGCACAATCAAATTCAATAGTCATATAATAACCCGGTACGTGAATGGAATGATAGTCTGTAGTAACGGAATAAGAGTATGAAAGATCAATGCAATGGAATATGTATCATGGTAGTAGAGTGAGTCACATAAGGGTACTGAGTAATGGGAAATTAATATAGAATATGGTGCGTTGGGGAATACAGAAGGTATAATATAGGTATATCAAAAGTGTAACGGTTGTCAGAAATCTATCCCGAGCCAACAATACAATACAATACAATCAATAGTGGCTTTAGCAGCCCAATATCCAATAGTAGCCATTGTATTCGGAGGGGTGACCTCGGAATACCAATACAATAGGAGGGGAGACCTCAGTAACCAATGGAGTAGCTAGCTCCCAGACTGTGAGGGGGTGTATTGCACACACGCACCACATCACCAATACAATATCAATATCAATCAAATGCAATACAAATCTAGGATGCATCCATACGCCCCCTGCAATACAATAGTGGCCAATACAATATATCTGAAGCACGCAATAATCAATACAATAATGGGGACGGTGTGGAACATCACTCATCCACACTGGAGTCATACCATTGGTGCATCAATGACACGGACATGGAACCCCCATGCCTAGTTGATGGCTCGGGTATCAAACTGCCAGGTCAGACCAAAGTTCAAAGTGTAGCAATGTATATGTCTTCATAAGCAAAGGTGCAATGTCAATAGTTCACAATTCAAAGGTTCATAACAATAGTTCAATATCAAGGTCCAATATCAATATTTCAATATCAAAGGTTCAATAGCACATATTCAATAGCAACAATTAAGTAGCAAAGGTTCAGTAGCAATGGGTTCAATAATGGAAGTTCAGTAATAGTGGTTCAATAACAGAGGGGTCAAGCAAAGATTCAATAGCAATGGTTCAATAGCAATGGTCAAATAGCAAAGGATCAATAGCAAAGAATATCATAAGCGAACAATTTCAAGGGATCAGAAAGTCAGGAGAAATCCCTACTGAAAAAGGATAGAATATCTGTACCTTATTCGAAGCAAGCAAAATAGAAAGTAATGTCACACGATGAATCAATCCCTCCTTCCGGAACCTATATGAAGTTGGATAACGCTTATTAAAGTCGGATCACTCATTTGACGGCTTTCCATTTTTAGCAGGTTTTCACTTTTAGTAACTTTAGCCATTTATGATGCATTTAAAGACATATTAGGTTAAGTGAGTATTTTATAGACTTTAAAGATCAGTTATGCCAATTTACACAAGTTTAGGGTCTAGAGTGTAAATATTACAAAGTGTAGGGTTTTAAGTGTGAATATGACACATTTACTTATTTTACTCATTTAGTCCCTTTCTTTACCCTTTCAACGAATAACCCTTTAAGTTATATAATTTACAAATCGACCCTTATCTTATATTTAGGACCAAAATCTTTTTAAAACCTTAAGTCAAATCGATTTCTATTTACATTTTTAAACAAATCAAATCCAACCCCAATAGTGATATGCGACCCTCCTTGGTGTCAAAATTTAGTCGGGCCATGTCTCATATCTAAATTCATTTTATACGATAACAAGAACTAATTCGAGATCCATTATATATTTTTAGTAGACACAAATTAAATCAAAGTGAAGGTACACATGAATTCTAGCTTGTCATAAACGTAATTTAAATATGTATAAGTGGTGCACATGATAGGTCCAATCAAATTCACAGCCAACCGATTATGTGCCCATATTCCATTCGAGGTGTATAAGGTTAAGATCATGGTTTTTATGTATCATTTCTATACTTTCATGAGAAGGGATTACACGTGTACATGCATTCTATCATTTCATGTGGAAGAGATTAAACTTGTAAATGTATTCATTTGAGGCTATAACACACGACATAAATCAGAGAAAACATAAGCATGGTCGAATCAAAAGAGGTCAAACAAATTTTATAGGAGCATATACATGGGTCGAAAAGGCTTGGAAGTTCTTGCAAATATTTATGTGATTCTTCCATGGTTTCATGCTAGCAGAAAGTTCATAAATATCTTGTCTATACTTCTCATGTGACATGATCATGCATGAATTTGGTGAGAAACCCACAACACAGTTTCAAATAACAAGAAGGAAAAGATGAGATATGGGATACAATACCCTTGTGGTGTGCGAGACGAAACAAAAACGGATGAACCAAGACCCAAAACCAAGCCTCCCTTGGCTTGCAATACCCACGACAGGAAACTAGAGAACCCGAGACAACTCCCACGACCAAGCTTCTTTTTGGGCCAACACGACCACGACGTCTTTGAACCAATACCACACGATCACAACTTCCTTGGGACACCTTTCTAGCTTTGAGTTTCGAATGAAAATGGATGAGAAGGACTTATGCCGTCACTTTTTGGGTAGAGGAGAACTAGGGTTTCTTTGGATGTATTTTAAACAATGAGTGATAATTATGAGGAGTAATTGAGAGAATAATTTGTAAAAATAAATAGGAATGATGGGAGATTTGATTGGCGTGAATCAAGGCCAGCCAAAGTGAAAGAATTTGGTTAATTTCCAAATTTATTATTTTGTCAAAGGTTAATGTATTTGGACCTCTTCTTGGTTCAAGTTAATTTGTACATGACTAAATATAGTTAACCCTTTAGAATTTATTTAATTATGTAACATTTAATTATAGTCATAAGTAAGATATATTCATCGTAGTCTTGCGTAAATAATATATGATTCAGTGTTAAACGTATTTAACGAGATTGACGTATTTTACGAGTTTTCGAAATCATTTAACTTGAGGGGCAAAATGGTCATCTTACACGTTTACGATTTTAGGGTTTTACAACTCTTCCCCTCTAAAAGAAAAATTTTCGTCCTCGAAAATTGAAGTCGCAGAGGTACCTGGAGACGCAACGGTTTAAGGCAGACATAGCAATCCATAGTTTCACACAGATCATAACGATTTCAGTTCCAAAGCGTACAGAGCTTATACGTAACAGATATTGGTGAGAATTTCGCAAAGAGGTACAGAATTCCAAACGAACACGAGGAGTGACAAATAACGGATGTGAGTCCTAGTCCATTCACGTACCAACCCCCAGGCATTTCCAAGACGTCGTATGATTTCAAAAAGTTCAGATTATATGATCTCGGTATTATCACGTTGATCAGGCGTCATAATACTTGCATCACATAACAAGTTCTTATTGTCATCATATTCTGCCTCGGTCATGACAAACCACATAACCCATGTCACCACAAAACAAATAATATACAGGTAGCAAGTAACATAGTATAACAGACCAGATCCACATACATGCAGTATATAATACATCAAGCCAACTTACCATATCATAAAAGAAAGAAGGCCACCAACTAGCTCGGAACGGTTCCTCATGACTCGGTGTTGACGATCCAAAACAAAACTGAGACATCACCAAAATGCTAAACGATAAAACCTCATGATTCAAACCGAATTCTGAACAAATCAAAGAAAAGTAATACCAACCAAAATCACATAGCAAAATATCAAACCGCCTCAAAACGCGTGACAAACAAATCGGAGTAACACAAGTCACGCCCAAATCATATGAAGTAGATGAACCTTCTCAGCCACCAGTTGAATCTTGTCTTCGTCTTTGCGCCTTTGGTTGATCCATCCAGCTCCCTTCAGCAGCATCCTGACGTCTCCGGCAACATCACGATCGGGTGCGGCTTCTGTTTCACGAGTCTCTCCAGAAATTGTTGCAGTAATGCAGGGTCGGCACCATCATCTTCGGCTCTACGAGAAATCTCCATCTAAACGACCGATAAGCGAATGCGCGAAGATAAGACACACAAAATCAAATGCAAAAGGAGAAGGTCAAATTAGCAAAGACAAAAGAATATCGAAGTCAAATCTGAACGACAATCAAAAGGAATCGGAAGAGATCTGAACAGACGGAAGCCTAATGTCTACCCAGTCCTCACAGGTCAGTCCTAAGGTCAACAAGACGAAACCTTAGCTCTGATACCATAATTGTAACACCCTAGGCAAATCCCACATCGGCCGTGGCCTGGAGAGATGCTGGGCTCATAAGATAACATTCGCCTTACAATGACACGACGCGTTTTGTGGTCTACTGCGAGTGGAGTTCTTAGGAACTGGCAGTTAAGCGTGCTGATGTGAGAGTAGTACTGGCTTGGGTGACCTGTCGGGAAGTCTTCACATGAGGCAACAAAAACAAAGCCGTGAGCCTGCGGGCAAAGCGGACAATATTGTGGTTTGATAAGGCGGGGTGTTACAAGTGGTATCAGAGCCACTCTTGAGCCGTTCGGGATGGTGGGGCAAACCTCATCGAGGACGATGAGTCCCTAAGGGGGTGATTGTAACACCCTAGGCAAATCCCACATCGGCCGTGGCCTGGAGATATGTTGGGCTCATAAGATAACATTCGCCTTATAATGACACGACGCGTTTTGTGGTCTACTGCGAGTGAAGTTCTTAGGAACTGGCAGTTAAGCGTGCTGATGTGAGAGTAGTACTAGCTTGGGTGACCTGCCGGGAAGTCTTCACATGAGGCCACAAAAACAAAGCTGTGAGCCTGCGGGCAAAGCGGACAATATTGTGGTCTGATAAGGCGGGGTGTTACAGCCTTAGTGAAAGGATCAGCTAAGTTATCATCTGTGTGAACTTTCAATAGATTAATTTCACCTTTACGGACTTGTTCCCGAACTTAGTGATACTTCTGTAGAAAATTTCTGGTGCCCTTCATGACTCCAGTTTCATTGGCAAATATGATTGCAACAGAATTGTCACAATACATATCAATAGGCGATTCAATTGAAGGCATAACACCAAGCCCTGAAATGAATTTCCTAATCCAAACAGCCTCCATTGCAGCTTCTAAAGCAGCTTTGTATTCGGCTTCTGTCGCAGACATCGCAATCGTACTCTGCTTCTTGCTCTTCCAGTCAACTGCTCCTCCATTGATGACAAAGACATAACCCGTCTAAGACTTCGTATCATCTTTATCACATTGCCAGGACGCATCATAGTAACCTGTAACATCAAGCTCTGTGTCTGGATTTCCACCATACACTAAAAACATATCTTTTGTATTCCTAAGATACTTTAGAATATGTTTAACAGCAGTCCAGTGAAGTTCACCCGGATTCTATTGATATCGACTGATCATGTTTTGAGTGAACGCCACATCTGGCCTTGTGCATCTCACAGCATACATGATAGATCCTACTGCCGAAGCATAAGGAACTTTCTGCATGCGTGCCACCTCAACAGATGTTGAAGCACACATATCACTACATAAGCCATGCTTTACTTCCATCGACAAATATCCTTTCTTGGAATTTTGCATATTGAATCTCTTCAAAATTTTATCAATGTAAGCGCGTTGACTTAAACCAATTAACCGCTTTGACCTATCTCGGTAGATCTTGATTCCCAGAATGTATGCAACATCTCCTAAAACCTTCATGGAAAAACACTTCCCAAGATATGTCTTAACATTTTGCAAACTTGGAATGTCTTTTCCCATAATTAATATGTCATCGACATAAAGAATAAGGAAAATTACATCACTCCACTAACTTTGCGATATACACATGGCTCATCAAGATTTTGAATAAATCCATACCTTTTGATTTCTTCATCAAATCTCTTATTCCATTGCCTAAATGCTTGCTTCAATCCATAAATGGACCTTTGAAGTTTGCATACATGGTTAAGAAATTGTGGATTCACAAACCCCTCAGGTTGCTTCATATAGATGTCTTCATCTAAGCGACCATTCAAGAAGGCGGTTTTGACATCCATTTGCCATATCTCATAGTCATAGTATGCCGCTATGGCTATGAGAATTCTAATAGCTCTAATGTCCGCTACAGGAGAAAAGGTCTCCTCGTAATCTATGCCATAAGTTTGAGTAGAACCATGCGCAACTAAACGAGCTTTATAGACGTGTATATTGCCATCCATGTCAGTCTTAATTTTATAGAGCCACTTACTTCCAACCACTTTGGTGTTTGGAGGTAAGTCAACCTCTTCCCAGACTTCATTTTCTCTCATGGATTGCATTTCCCCATTCATTGCAATCTGCCATTTTTCCTTTTCAGGACTTGCCATGACAGCTTTATAACTAGTAGGCTCGCCAAGATCTCCTAACATAGTTTCCTCAACCTCTACGTTAAGACATAGACGTTCAGGTGCACGCGTACACCTTACGGATCTACGAACGGGAATCACTTCAACTTCTGGTGGAGGACCCAGAGTATCAGGTTCTACCGGAAGTACGTTAGTGTTTTCAGAAGGTAATGCATCTTCATGATCATCTTCCATATCATAAACTCTCCCACTGAATTCTTGAGATACGAGATCACTTTCAAGAAAATCTCCATACCTAGCAACAATTACTTTATTTTCAGTTGGATAGTAAAAGTAGTAACCCATAGTTTCCTTAGGGTATCCTACGAAGATACACTTTACAGATCTTTGTTGGAGTTTATCTGCTGAGTCACGTCTAACATACGCCTCGCAACCCCAGACCTTTAAATAAGACAGGTTAGGAGCTTTACCATGCCATATTTCATATGGTGTCTTATCAACCTTCTTTATGGGAACCATATTTAGAATGCGAACAGTTGATTCCAAAGCATAATCCCAAAAGGATAAAGGTAGAGTAGTAAGATTAAACATATATCGTATCATGTCCAACAATGTACAATTTCTTCTCTCAGATACAGCATTTTGTTGTGGAGTATATGGAGAAGTGAGATTCTGGACAATTCCATTCTCAGCTAAGTAATCTTTAAACTCTTGGCTTAGATACTCGCCTCGTCTATCGGATCGAAGAGCTTTAATCTTCTTTCCCAATTGCAGTTTGATAACATCAAATAGTCCTGAATATTAAGTGTCAATTTCCCCGTTAATGCTCGTTATTTATATCATTTATATGGATTTACGCTTGTTTTCCATTGTTTTACACTTTCAGGTAAATTGCGAGCATTGGAACTAAAGAGACGCGGAAATGGAAACGTTACTAAGGATTTATCACAATATGCTTATTTTGAAGAGGTTACGGCGTAACTCATCTCTCACATTACGCCGTAACTATTGCGTGACCCCGAAGTCCAACTCATCAAGAGGTTACGGCGTAACTCCTTCCAAAGATTACGACGTAACTCCATTAGGTCAAAAGAGGTTCCACGCCGCTGATACTTACGCCGTAACTACTGCATCACTTACGACGTAACCAGGTTTATTGAAGACTACGGCGTAACCACTTATAAGGTTACGCCGTAACTAGCAGATCTAGTGCTTTTATGATGGAATAGAAGGTTACGGCGTAACTCATCTTTTGGTTACACCTTAACCCAGACCTGGCCTATAAATACCCCACGAATTCCAACATTTCTAATCATCCCATTCCACACACAATACTCTGAGAACGTGGGAAAATACTCAAGGAAGGTCTAGGGAAGCATACGGAGCTGTTTCCAAGGGAGAAGTCACACCATTACGATAAGCTTTAGCGTTTATTATTTCTTTTACTTTCAATTCATGTATTTCATACCTTTGAATATTGAATTTATGTGCATGATTAATATGAGTGGCTAAGCACCCTTTGGTGCTAGCCTACTTATGATTCCTTAATTGTTTTGTTTGCGTTTACCCTTACCTCCGTACAATTATTTCTAAGTGTATACATGCATAGTTCTTTGGTAGTCACCCCTGGTTCGGTAGTTTTGAATGGCGGTAGAGGCCAATTGCCTAGGAGATATGACCAACTGACCCTAGGTGAGCAGACTGAGACGGGAAGGGTAAGATATGACCAACTGACGACCCTTTCTACTTGTGCGATTTGACCAACAGATCACCTATCGTTTGGATGAAGTTAAGAATTGGGGGGTGTAGTGTCTAAGTTCCTAACGGTCGGGTACTCACTATTTAGAATCTAGCATGTAGCGGTACTTAATGACTCGGCTTAGGGGACCAGGAACAACAGGACTTATGACGGTGCGCCCGATTTCTCCTGTGGTGGCATCTTTGCGGATAGGTTAGGGCGAATTGACCAAATGCTGTCCTCTCGAATTTGACCCCACCTGAAGTAATTGGAAGTAGGTAGACGTAAACATAACTAGTTAGGAGGATTAACTAGGTTAGCACCACTATTCCTCTCTTGATTTCCTTTCCACCATTTAATTGCTTTTACATTCTGCATCAGTAGTTTAATTAATTAAAATCATATCAAACCATTTATATTCTGTGACAATTAGACTTAGTAATTGTCCGACACACATTGCTCTTGGGACGACCTCGGCTTTACCATTTACTACACTACACACGACCAGGTACACTGCCCGTTAGTGCATTAGGGTAGACCATAGGTATAGCGAGACACTATAAATATTAAGACCTGGTCAGTAAAACCTGCATCAAGTTTTTGGCGCCATTGCCGGGGAGCTATATTAGGATTAATATTAAGTCTTTCATTTCATATTTAAACTTTTCTCACGATCATATTTCAAGTTTTCAGGTACCATGGAAGCCATTAACATCGATAACCTCACTCTTGAGGAATATTTGGCATTAACAAGAGAAGAACAAGGGCCAAGGATTGTAAGGCCGGCCATTGCAGAAGATGCTCAATTCGAAATTAAACCTCAATTCATGAGAGAATTACGTTCAAACCCCTTCTCTGGAAGCATCACCGATGATGCCCATGAACATGTAGACAACGTCGAATACATTGTCAGCCTATTCAAAATCCCAAGAGTATCACACGATGCTATAATGCTACGAGTATTCCCTATTTCTCTTACGGGAGCTGCAAAAAGATGGATCGATCGATTACCTGCAAGGACTGTCAACACTTGGCCTATCTTAAAAAAATATTTCATTCAGAGATATTGTCCTCCATCAAAGACGGCCAAGCAAATGGAGGAAATTCATAACTTCAAGCAAGAGGGAGATGAAACATTATACCAAGCTTGGGAAAGATACAACGAATTGTTATACAAATGCCCTACTCACGATCTTAACAGCCAAAAAAAAGTGAACGTCTTTTACAAGGGTCTGGACATCTCTTCAAGACAAATGATTGATTCTCAAGGGCCGATTCCTAGTATGACACCCACCATGGCTTTGGAAACTATTCGAAAAATGGCAGACCACTCTCACAAATGGCATAATGGAGGAAGCAACCGTAGTAAAAATAATGATATTGAGGGCCTTGCAGCAATAAACAACAAATTAGAGAACCTTGGAAGAGAAATGAAGAAGCTCAAGGAAAATGTGCATTCCATTCAAGTTGAACGAGATGGGGGTTATCCTTCAAAAAATTGTTCCTCCAATGAAGAAGTTAAAAGGATCGGTGAAGTGAACTATGGAAAAGAATTCCATTTCAAAAGCTACAATAATTACGGACCTAGGTACCGTGAAAAATCCCCTGGGTTCTACACAAAAATCAGCAATAATACTCCTAAACCGAGTCTTGATGAAATAATGCACCGACACATTGAAGAATCGACAAAAAAGGAAGATAGGCTCAAGGAATGGATGACTAAAGTTAAGGAGGACACCAATATGAACCTACGTAACCAAGATGCTGCAATTAAGAACCTCGAGACACAAATTGGACAATTAGCTAAGAACCTCGCAACTAGTAATGCTAAAGCCACTTCCTGCAAAGCCATATTTGCACAGGATAAAGCAAAAAAGGAGAAATTCACATCCTTTATCACTAATGATCTCTGGGATTAACTACCTAAGAGAGGATGATAAAGCTGAGGATGACGAGTTCCTACCTAGCCAACTTCCTGAGAAGCTGCAGTACCAGTAAAGTTTTCTTCTCCCTTGTACTATTGGTAATATTAAGATTCCCGCATTAGCTGATTTAGGGGCTGGGGTTAACCTTATCTCAACTACTTTATTCGATAAAATCAAACTTACCAATTTAAAAGAAACAACTATTATGATTGAAATGGCAGACTCCTCTAAGGCTGTACCAAGGGGGATTGTGAACAATGTGCTTTTGAAAATTGGAAAATTTTTCTTCCTCACCGATTTTGTAGTTATTGACATGGGAAAGCGGGAGGCTTACAACTTGATTGTTGGAAGACCTTTTCTGGCCACCTGTAGAGCTTAGATCATGGTTTTTGAAAAACAAATTTCCTTGGGGACCGAAAAGGAACGAATAATTTTTAGTATGAATGAGCATTTAAAACCAAAAACTGAAATTTCTAATAATGTTCAATCAATAAACCCCACTTTACACTCTAAGCCTATTACTGTTAATCGTAAAGAAAGTGTTGATCATTGTAAGCAGAAACAGGATGAAATTGTTCATAGCATTGAAGAAACTCTGAGTCCTAATAAACACTTTTGCAACTCGTTGTTAACCAAAGAATGCGAATCGGCATGGTCACCATTTACTCGTCCTCAAAAATGTGAAAGAAAAGTTAATAAATGGATTTACCCTCATAAGGGAGAGAAACATGATGTTGAATTAGCATTGGAAGATTGGTACAAATTAAAGCTTGGAAGCTCAAAATTGATTAAGGAACTGATCAAGCAGTATGGGTGCAACCATATCACTGACATCATAGGCGGAACAAGATCAAACATCAGCGTTACTAATAATATTATTAAAGATGATGACCATGGAGAATCATTTGATAAATGGCTTTCATATAATTTGGGAACATTTGGGCTCAATCAATCTACAAAAAAAATAAGGCTTGATAATTGGATGAATGAACACCAACGAGTTATGGAAGTGGGAAATGCTCAAAGACCCCCATAGGAGCCCCGCGGCTCTGAGTCTAACTTAAAGACTCGTAAATAAAGAAAAGTGCTCTTTCGGGAGACAACCCGAATTATCCCTTTCTTTTGTTTTTATTTCCTTTCTGTTGGGTTTTGTGTTTTCTAACCATTTATGCAGGAGACAATGAAGTAATTACTGCTGCAGTTGCTGATCTGAACAGAGTTACGGCATAACTCATCTTGGTGATTACGCCGTAACCAACATTTTAGCAGCAGAATTATTGACGCATTACCAACTACGGCTTAATACCATCTCAGTGGTTACGCCGTAACCATTCGCTTCTCAGCTCATACCAGGTTTTGCAAGTTACGGCGTAACTCTCTTATTGGAGTTACGACGTAACTCTCCTCTGCTTTAATTCTTTCACTTTAAAACACAGTAATCTTGTATTAGTTTTTAAATGAACTTTATGGGTGTGTTCCCTGTAAACCCTCACGAGACTTCACTCGTCCACTTGGGACACCAAGTGGTTTAAAAGGCTTGTTGCATTCGCTAAATGCAACCGTGATTCCTACGAAAGTGAGTTCGGTTTGTTTTTCATTTTATTTTTTCTTTTTAGAATTATGTTTGTCGGTATTGTGATTTCAGGGATTGAAGTTTGCTCATGACGCTTTAACGAAGGCACGATCCTTTCTCGTTGGCCTTCTTCTTTTTTGGAGCAAATTTCAGGGAAGTTCTCGCTCTAATTCTACCTTTCTCTTCACCTTTATTTTAATGCCTAGTACAAAAGGGACTTTTTACAATTCAAGTGGGGGGACGGGAGTAGAATTATATCTTGAACTTTGTTTCGCCCTCATTTTTCTAGTTTATTTTGAAAAATTATGCCATTTTTAAAATTTTGACATGTTTTTCTGAACCTAACTAGATTAGACCTTAGCCGAGCACATACAACCCTTGATATTACATGGTGAGATTAGCCTTATCCGTTTCCTATATTTTACCCAAATCCACCAAATTATGAGTGTGCCGGTAGCTTATAAACTTTAGAACTTGGCCTTTGCATCATTTCGAGACCATAGACGAGGTATGTTGAGTTAGCTCGATGTATTTGGAATTTTTAGTTTTAGAAGGCAGTATTATAGGATTATCACCCAAACAGCCTACCATTGTGAGTCTATCGATTAGTCACCTCGACTTTTCGACCCCCATGTGAAACCCTTTTGTTGCACTCCCCTTTAGTGCAAAATACCCCTAGATACACCCTTCTGAGCCATTCCTTTCATTTTGTCACCCCAATATATTGTCTCATTACACCCTTACACCTTAGCCTACCTTGTAGTCTTTATTTGTAATTGGGAAGTCATCATTTGCCTAAGTTCAAGGTTCGAGTGGAAAGGTTTGGAAATCACGCTTTCATCGACAACAATTATGAAGATCATTGAAGACCCCCCAAATTCCCATTGTTCATCTCAAGTGGGGGGATGTTTTGTTATCAGTTATGATTCAAAAAAAAATCAAAAAAAAAAAAAAATATATATATATATATATATATATATATATATATAGTGTGAGGTTATGTTAAGAACTAAATAAATTGCGAGAACTGCGAGAACTAACTTTTTACTCATAATAATGCATATTGTACATCATATCAATGCAAGATGGCATTTTGGAAAATATTCACAACTTATTTTAGGAAAAATAAATAAATAAAGGGCATTAAAGTAATTTAGGTTTAACACAAAAATAGAGTGGACCGTGAATTGTGGATCAGTTACAATACTTTTCAAAACAATATCTTTCTTCATCAATTCTGTTTCTCTTGGTCACACTAAAAAACCCTAACCCAACCATGCTTTTATCTTTCCGTTGTCAAATTCACCGAAAAACTAACTCACGCTATAACCACACTAATCATCGTTTTACTTATTCATTCGTTTGTGATGATGCTTTGTGGTTTTTAAAGCAACAGAATAATGACAAGGTTAAGTTCTTCGATCAATTCCTTATAAATGATTGTTCAAGGTATGATCTATATTGTTTGTTTAGTATTTTCTTTTCTAAATCTAGTTTTTGAAACTAATCTACATAAACTCATTCAACTAATTATTATACTTTTTTAATAGATCTCTATTTTTTTTAGAAATTAGTCGTCGGAATTATTTCACCGCCGTCGATCTTGCCGGAATTTTTTTCTGCCGCCGCCGTTGCTACCTCTCTACTGCCGTCGTATGCCGGATTCTATTAGTGTAGTGTTGGTAAATTTGTTAGTAATTTTTCATATAATTTTGTAGCTAAAACTTTGTTATAGTTTTGTTGGTAAATTACTGTTAGTGTAAACTTATTGCTCAATTTTGTTACTAACATTTGTGATTTTAGATCTTGCTGTAAAACTGTGATTAAAGATGTTGCAATTTTTTTTGTTGTGCTTGATAATTTTTATGATTGGTTAATCACTTTTTCATTTCTTTTTGTAGAAATGGTTATCGAAAACGGGTTCCAAAATGGCTGCCGAAAAATTATGTGGTTGCACCTACGGCTATGCGAAAATTGATTTGACCACACAGGTTTTGGGGTCCAATATTTCGATGTCTATCATGGTTGCACTTACGGCTATGCGAAAATTGGCTCACCTTAAAGGTAAAGACTCCTTTTTTTAAGGTTACTTATCAAAAGATTAGCAATAAATAAATATGTTACAAAATAAAGTACCTCAACATGACTCGTTGTATAGCAAGAATGAGATTTAAGACCATGGCCCATAAAATGTATTGTGGTAATTTTTTAGTATCATAAATGGTGGGCTTCAATATTATAGATGAACTATGTAAATTGAGATGTCATGTGATATAACCAAAGTTTGGTTACTTATAATATTTATGATAACTTGACATAAAAGGTTGAGAAATTGAAACAAATTTTGTTATTTTACATGTTTGGTTTGGGTAGTCTACTGTGTAAGAGAGCAATTGAATCATGCGACACACTTGCATATCAAAGAAAATTTTTTCTAGTTAACAGTTAGCGTCTTTAACCATCTAGATCTCTATATATTATTGAAAGTGCATATGTGTTTTTATAGTTTTTAGTTAAATGTATTTAAAGTGCATATATGCTTATTTTGTGCATATGTGTTTGCTAGTTCTAATTTAAGGAAACACTTGTGTTTTGTGGTTGATATAAAATCAGTTTTTATGTCTAGTAAAAATCCGTAAAAATCAGTGACAGAGGGTTTGCATATGTGTTTTATGGGTGGTTAAAAGTTAATAAAGGATTGCGCATATGTGTTTTAAGGTTCATATAAACCAAAGATGAGGTATGCATATATGTTTTAAAATTTGCATATATGTTTAGTTTGTACACATGTATTTGCTAGTTCAATTAAATTGGTTTGCACATGTGTTTTAAGAGGGAATGCATATTTGTTTTAAGGACGGATGCATATTTATTTTATAGTGGGTATATATTTAATGAAAATACATGTGCAATGGTTGAGAATACATGTGCACAAAGCATAGGTTTAGGTATTCAGTTTACTTGTTGGTGTCAGTTTTTAAAATATGCTTTCTAATGTGATAAAATTGTATTATTTTGTGGTAATGGTTGTACTGAAATTCATTTATGTTTTAATTTCATATGTTATTATGGATTATAATAAATGACCAATGCCTTGAACGGATTTATATGTAGTCAAATATATATACTATTTATCATTTATCAAGATCATGCCATTAGATGTGTCTAACAACAAATGGTAACTATATTTATATTGCAGAAAAAACTGAAGAAAACTTGTCTAGTAGAGAAGAACAATGACGTCGACAACAAAACACATGTACACGAAAGTACTTGTGCACGCCTGAAAAAAATGTGAACATGCACGTTTACGAATAACACTTGTCTATTGGAGAACTTTGACGAACCAGCACAAGACACATGTAGACAAAGATACATTTGCTCAACAAGAAAATACATGTGCACAACGGAAAAATACATGTGCACAACAGGAAAATACATCATGTACACGAATGCATAGTCGAATCTCATCTATACATTCTCTTTTTTCTATTTGCAATTAAAAGGAAATGTAATATAAGAGTATAGATTTTTGAGATTTTTGCTAAAGTTTGTATTCTCTATTTTTGTTAAAAGAATGCAAATGTGTATGTGTTAAAAAAAAGGCTTATAGAAATTTACTTGTAAATATATACATGTGCAATTAGAAGCAATTGAGCACTAAAAACATATGAAAATTTATATTTAAAAAAAAACACATGTAAAATTACATTATTTAAAAGAAACACATGTGCACCTTGACTTATATGAGAAAAAACACATATGCATCTTACCTTTTGAAATCATGAAAAAGAAATTATTTTTTCAAAAAAAAAAAAAAAAAAACAAGACAAAAAAAAAAAAAAAAAAACAAAAAAACAAAAAAAATATCCCTAAAATTTAGGAACTAAAAAAAACGTTTTTATTAAAAAAAAATCAAAAAGAAAATAAAAAATGTATTTTTACTATTATGCCCTTTTGAATTAAACAATAAAAATAAATATCCAAAAAAATCTGATTGGTTGATGCTGGTTCTCGCAGTTCTCGCAATTTATTTGGTTCTGAAAATAACCCTTCCCTATATATATATATATATATATATATATATATATATATATATAGTTGATTCAGTTATGATTTTGTAAAGTGCAATGTTATAAGCACTATAGTATGAGCTTTATTGTTTAGTATCGAGGAGGCCACCTCGGTCACATTTGAAGATTGGAGTTGGAGTAATACCAACTAAAGAAGAAAAGGTAGTGTACCCATCACGACGTCCTCTAATGACACATCTACCTTGCATTTCATGATCCGGTCTCTAGACTTCTAAACTTGAACTTTGGGCGGACGGTAAGTGGTGATGACTTAGTTATAGCTATAGACTACCTGCTTGTTTTTCATTTTACACCAATTATATATCCCATGTCTTATCCTACCCTTTAGTCATGAAGCATGTCTAGGTGATGCAGCGGGCAATCTTTGGTGTCTTGGCCATGGATTTGGTCATGTATCATTGATTTTGTCCACTTCGCCGTGACATGTTAGTAATGACGAGTCACCCCTTAATCTTTGTCGTGTCTACCCATACTGCCTTCGAGAATTGTTTAGTCCTTAACTCCGGTGGTGGAGATTTGTGTAACCGCCAAGCTTATGATAGAATACATGCTATGACTGTGCGATTGAGTGATCACCCCGAAATTGACACTTAGAATAGTTGAGAGATTTGAGTGTTTGTTCCCCTTTCGTGAGGTGTTCTGCTTTGTTTTATTCTAGCATAAGGGATTTGTAAACTCATATTTTCCAGGTTTTGGGAGATATCTTTTTAGGAAATCGTCTAATTAGGTCTACTTGAGGGCAAGTAGAGTTCAAGTGGGGGGATATTTGATAACATCAAATAGTCCTGAATATTAAGTGTCAATTTCCCCCGTTAATGCTAGTTATTTATATGGATTTACGCTTGTTTTCCATTGTTTTACACTTTCAGGTAAATTGCGAGCATTGGAGCTAAAGAGACGCGGAAATGGAAACGTTACTAAGGATTTATCACAGTATGCTTATTTTGAAGAGGTTACGGCGTAACTCATCTCTCACATTACGCCGTAAATATTACTTGACCCCGAAGTCCAACTCATCAAGAGGTTACGGCGTAACTCCTTCCAAAGATTACGACGTAACTCCATTAGGTCAAAAAAGGTTCCACGCCGCTGATACTTACGCCGTAACTACTGCATCACTTACGACGTAACCAGGTTTATTGAATACTACGGCGTAACCACTTATAAGGTTACGCCGTAACTAGCAGATCTAGTGCTTTTATGACGGAATAGAAGGTTACGGCGTAACTCATCTTTTGGTTACGCCTTAACCCAGACCTGGCCTATAAATACCCCACGAATTCCAACATTTCTAATCATCCCATTCCACACACAATACTCTGAGAACGTGGGAAAATACTCAAGGAAGGTCTAGGGAAGCATACGGAGCTGTTTCCAAGGGAGAAGTCACACCATTACGATAAGCTTTAGCGTTTATTATTTCTTTTACTTTCAATTCATGTATTTCATACCTTTGAATATTGAATTGATGTGCATGATTAATATAGGTGGCTAAGCACCCTTTAGTGCTAGCCTAGTTATGATTCCTTAATTGTTTTGTTTGCGTTTACCTTTACTTCCGTACATTATTTCTAAGTGTATGCATGCATAGTTCTTTGGTAGTCACCCCTGGTTCGGTAGTTTTGAATGGCGGTAGAGGCCAGTTGCCTAGAAGATATGACCAACTGACCCTAGGTGAGTGAACTGAGACGGGAAGGGTAAGATATGACCAACTGACGACCCTTTCTACTTGTGCGATTTGACCAACTGATCACCTATCGTTTGGATGAACTTAAGAATGGGGGGTGTAGTGTTGATAACGCTACACGCGTCGTTCGGGATCAAAGAAACTTCCTTTTCTTCGAGCAAGTTTTATAACACCCTAGGCAGTGAACCTAATCGTTGTAGTTTAGTAATCAGGGTAAGCCACGGGTATTGATATCGTTCTCTAGGGGAATAGGAATGCTAGTAAGGAGTTACTACGCTAAGGTTAAGGTTGAGGAAGATTATTTTTTATCTTTTTATGATTTATGAAATGGAAAGGTACGAATCTAGGGTATTGGATTTGGGGGGTTGGTATTTCTACCGATTACTCTACTATTATCTAATTATCTAAACTAAGGTTGTGGGAGTCTATGTCTAATTAATGTGTGCTCGTATGATAGTTTAAAGATGTGTTTACTTAGTTTGTATTACTTCTTAATGATCTCCTATTGGTGGTTGAATTGTCACGTCCTTATTCTTAGTTGCGTTGTGTGTCTAAGGTTGTAGGGTATGCGTTTCTCCCTAACTCTTTGAACTTACCAAAGGGTCTCGTCTACAAACCCACTAGGGATGATAAACTCCTACTCTAAGGCGCTCTTTGGATGGTTTAGCCTACAACTACTCAGGTAATTATATTCTAAGGTTCACAAAGATGAATCAAGCATTAAGTACACAACGAATGACCTATCGCATTACTAGATCATTAATCAACTAAGATAAGAAACAACCAATCAATATTCAATAATTAAGTTTCATACTTTCTAAGCAAACACACAAGTAAATTAGCCGGACATGGAGAACATGCAAGCATACACACAAATAATCAAAGACATAATTGAATTAATGAAGTAAAGACTTATCTTGATGTAAGATAGGGTTTAAAACCCTAAAATACTGTACAAGACACCTTAGGTTCGGTTTTAGGTTTTACTCCAAAAGACTCTCCACCAAAGACTGAAAAATTCGGATTCTATATATAAGATTACATATGCGACGGCGTCACCTTATGTTTTGTGACGCCGTCGTCGCCGTCATTAGGGTTTCGTCTTGGCCACGTTAACCTTGCGACGGCGTCACCTTATGTCCGTGACGCCATCCTCTTCAGCTTCTGACGTCGTCTGGATTGCATCTAGGCCGTCTGAGTAGCGACGGCCTACTCTTTTACAACTAGACATCGTCACTTGAAAATACGAGTTTTGGGTTCTGGACCGTCACAATAATTTTGGGACGGCGTCGCCATTTAGCACCTGACGCCATCGCCTTCTAATTTCAGCAACTGTGAGTGTCTCGATTTTGACTTTGGCCATTTTCTTCATATATTCGCGCCTTTTCGTCCAAATAAGTGCCATTTCAGCATTTTGCCTTCAAGAGACCTAAAAAGTGAAAATGAACGATATTAAGCAATAACGGATACAAAAGTGATCAAATAAGGACTTAAACGACCCCTCAAAATGGTACCTTTTAAAACCTTATCAAATATCCCTACACTTGTTATTTGCTTGTCCTCAAGCAAATGTGCTTTTAACCAATTAATTTATAAGTTAGGGGTCATGAAGCATTAATTCGTGCTTCGATAAAAAATGCTATGTCATGAAGCAAATGTGCTTTTAACCAAATGTGCTTTTAAAACCTTATCATTCTCACTTTTCAACAAGCATTTGTGCTTCGATAAAAAGTGGAGAAAATAGGCTAATATTGCTATGCATTTTTCTTTTTCATATATTTCTCATAATTTTTGTTGCATAAAACTAACCTTGATGTAGGTTAAGCCTCTTAATTTGATCCATGGATCCGCTTCCTAACAAGGAACGGATTGAAGTAGACGATTTAACTTCATTAGGGATGATGCAAGCTCGCCTTTTTGGGGAGAAATGAAGTTAAACTCCAAGGACACGCCCTTTTTGTTTCGACAAAAGGGGGAGAAGAGTGTAAACGGAGAAGGTTCGTATATGATTTGTTAGAAGAGTGTAAATGGAGAAGGTAATGTAAAGGTAGTAAGGATACAAGTAACCTTTTACATTTTACTTTCTATTACGTTTACATATATTTGTCATCATCAAAAAGGGGGAGATTGTTAGTGCAAATATTACGATATTTAATCTATACAGTCTCGTTTGTTTTGATTGATGACAAACATGTAACTTGTAATACATAACGTAAAATGTACAAGTTACTTGTAATTACATTTGTCTCAACATACATTCAACACCTATCGATGTCTCAAGTCCTCGTATGTTACAACACAGGTTCGTACATGTTTGTTATGTGGCATTATGATCAAACCCATTAACAAATCATATAGAATGTTTAAAATACGTTTAGAGTCACTAAGTATTTTAATAGGTTAACCATTCTATTTAGAACCTCATTTTACATTTTGCATTCACAAGTATTTCAAAAGGTAACTAGACATTTTATTAACTAGTTACATAATACATTTTACAAGTTTACTTTGATAAACATTTTAATCTAAAAATGGAAATACATGTTACATCATGACATGCATCATCTTTGAAATCCTTGGAAGATCTCTTGAATATATTGGTTAGATTGACACTCAATATATCAAATGTGATCTTGGTAAGATATGGTAAAATCTTGAAAAGATTTGAAGAAAGATTTTTTAGATTTCTTGTCAGGCACCCACGGCACCAAAACACATAAAGGGCGGAACCCTTTAATTGGTACCGTGGTCCGTGGACGCTCCTGTCCTCTTTTGCCTATAAATAGAAGCCCATTGTTTTTTCATTTCTTCACCACTTGAAAACACATCTTCTCCACCTTCTTGCATACATTTAGATCTATCATTAACAATGTAGTAACATACATTAAACACCCTAATGATCATGATCATAATGCTTCTAACATTCATCTTTGTTGTAAGCATACTCTACATTGATCAACCAAGGAAAGCTTGGAGATCTAGCCATCCCCACTCACCACAAGCTGAAGATCTATCACAACAAGTTTAGGGAACTTGTGATCTTCAACATGAAGGCTTCCTATCAATGGAAGATCATTTAGAAGTAGTTATTCATATCCATTAGACATTTGTGTCATGGATCATTAGTGTAGAACATCATTGCATCCTCACAACACTTTCACCAAACTAGATTAGATGGTTTATGTGTTTGTGCCATAAAACACAAGGTTTGTTATGTTGGGCCATAAAACATATTGGGAGTGGTTGTACCCTTGTAAAAGAACTCGACATCTAGCTTAGTGTCGGAAATATTGTATAGGCGACGTTAGGTTGGTTCTACCTCGAACTAGAACTCGGTATTTAGCTTCGTACCGGAAAAAGTGTAAGCGACGATATTGTAAGGTTTTCTCCGCAGAGAAGGGAGCTTGTTGATTTAGTGAAGTAACTCCCGAGTTGGGTACTCGGGGAGTGGAGTAGGGCGGAAAGGAGATCCGTGACCGAACCACTATAAATCATCGTGTTCGGTTTGCACTTTCCTTTCTTTATCTCTTTAATTTTATAGTTGCACTATACTATTGCTTGTGATGTGGTTTGATGTTAATGCTTGTGTGACAACATGGTTTACTATGCTTTACATTGGTCACAAACAATAATTGGAACTTTCATATTATAACAAGCTTCATAAGCGATTTGATACTAAAGATCTAAAGTTTTTAAACGGTAACGTATTCACCCCCCTCTACGTTTCCACAATTGGTATCAGAGCCACGTGGCTCTCATTTTCAAAACAAATGGTTTTTAAAATAGAGTACGATCCATGTATCAAATTACCATTGAAGCGAAAAATAATATGAAAAATGCTTTGCTTATTATACTTAGAAATTTTGTTGTTAAATGTAACTTTGTATACAAGCTTGAAGGTTTTCTTGAAAAATAAAATAAAAGTTTGTTAAAAGAACTAGTAAGTATTATACTGTGTGCTCATAGAAAATTTACGAAGAAATATGATTTTAAAGGAGTGTTTGGGATAACTATAAATCTAGTTGAAAAATCACCTCCGTAAATGTTTAAGATAAGTTACATAAGTAGATATGTTGTTAAATACGTGTATTATATGTTTACTATGAAATCTAGTAAGTCATACACGTTTTCTCTATGTCAAATACTAGTTTTGGTGAATCTGTCTCAGAGGACCACGGCACCAAATCTTATAAAGGGCGGATCCCTTTATTTGGTTCCGTGGAATCCGTCTGTACAGTATGCAGTTTTTTTGGCAACTTCAAAAAATCATAACTAATTAACCGTAAGTCCGTACGAGTCGAGCCACCTATCATTTTAAAGGGAATTGAGTCTACTTTCACTTAAAAATACTTTCATGGCCTGAGTCTAATTTTAAATAAGTAAAATAGACCAAACACTACAGTATGTCTAAAATGTTAAGTTTCGCTTTAACATAAAAACTCAAATTTTTGAATCAAACAATTTAAGTTGGTATTCTTAGAACTTTGATACAACTTCTTTTGAAACTAATTAATTTGGTAATATGTTTAAAGGAAACTAATCAAGCTTGGTATACATCGTCATATTTAAATGCTAAATGACAAAAAGTGTTTTTCATTTTATGATATGCTAAATGACTACTTGTTTATGTTGTTTGCATATATGGTGCTTGCTTATTTTCAAATTGTTGTTTACACTTGTTTGTTTGCATAATATTAGTGTCAATCTTTCCATGTTATTTATTCGCTTGTTTGACAACTTCTTGTTTATGCACAATAGGTCTTTGCTAGATTTTGTGCAATAAGTTAGAAAATGGTTTTACCATCACTTGTAGAATTAGATAACTTTCTTTGCATAGGTTATACTAAAATCTCACATAACTTATGAAATGTCATAACTCACTTAGCAATGAGTACTAAGTAAATTAGTCAAGTACTTTGAAAAATAAAGGTTTTAAGGAGTGTTTGGTACAAGACGAAAACAATGATGTATGATACTATTTGGTTGCTTTTATTTCGTAGGATGATAAACTAACTTAAAACATTCATGCAGGGGGATAGCACACAGGTGTTATCAAATTTTACCCATTTTCACTTATATGTGAAAATTGTTAGCCCTTGTTCAAAATCAATGCTCCACTATGTTTGTGTATGCATTATTGACTATTCCTAACTAGAAATAGTTAATGCCATATGTTTTGAGAAAAATTTCAGGTTTCGAAAAAGTCTTCGACACCTAAAAAATGGGTCTGCAAAGATTTCTGGTCTCCACGGACCAGACGGCACCATTAATTTGGTTCCGTCTGTTATGGACTTTGGTACCGCCATACCTGTATAGGCGGACCAGGCGGCACCAATTTAAGGGTTCTGGCTGTGTAAAGAAATGGTGCCGTGAATCCTACAGGTAAGTTATTGAATTTTACTAAATCCCGCAATCTAATTTACCAAACTTCATTTCTAGGATAGTGGTTAATGCATATCTTTCATACCTCACTCAACACATCCTCAATGGATTAACTTAGGATGTTTGACATGATTTTAGACACTTCCATCTCATTAGAAACTACCATCTTTGTATGGATCAACATCAAATCCATGGATCCTTAGTTCCATAAATCGACACATTCAAGATGATCATTTTCACACCTTCACTGTTACTTTTCCTCAAGCTTAGCATTTCTTAAAGCAAAGTCAAAATGACTAAATCCTTAACCTCAAATAAGCCACTTAAGAAAACCACTAGGATTAGCATTCGATCTTGTTGCTTCATTAACTTGAGCTCTTCATCCTCAGACTCATTACCTCCCAACATCTCATCACCCATTCAAGATGTGAACTTTCTAAACTTGAGTACTCCAACTCCACCACCAAAATCACCCACCATCATCCAAAACAACTTCACTACCAAAGTCTCTAAAGCTTGTACCTATCAAACTTTGTGCAACACCACCAACATCTCCTCACCCGTTTGCGGATGACTTAGATGACTTACCAAGACTAATAAACCTGGACTCATTATTTGCAAAGATATCATACACAAGTCTAACATATGACTATAGATATTGTTTTGTATCTACATGTATTGCCTCACCTGGTTAACATGAAAATAATGTGTCATCCTTCAAGACGATAAGTATTTACATCGAGTCATAACTCACACATATGTTAAATACATATTATCAAGTCTTGTTATCCTTGAGTTCAATCTAAGCTTTATAATCTCAACAAATTAGGATTGACAACTTAAGTATTTCATCCGAAATATTCAAGTATATGCGACTTACGATTGTATTCATTAAAAGTCATATCCGAAAAATCAACACCCAGGTATTTTAACAACACATGTTGAAACACTTATCCAAAACAAACAACCCACGGTGCCACTTATCCCTCTTTGACACCTACTATCCCTCTTCCATCTTTTGGCACCATTAACCGTATTGCTCATGAACTTCCAAGAGTATACTTTAAATCAAACGTGCCCTTTCAAGGTGAACCTATACCTCAGCCCCTAAGCTTCATAAACATAACCAAAACTTCAAGCACTTCACCCACTAGTTGTAGCAACCAATGAACCATAAGAATTAGTATCCGTATTTTTTGTGTTCAACATCTATGGACAAATATTCAACCTAAGTACTCCCATAGCACAACAAACCCCTAACGTTATTTATATTTTTTATCTTTACTTAAGTTTTGTTAACGACAAAAGTAAATTTAATTTATATAAAAGCTTAAAGCTTGTCAAGTTTAATAGATATTAAAACAAGCTTTTTCAAACAATATCTTCATCATTTAAGCATTTACACTTATGATTATTCATATCTTAATATGACTCTAATCATTATGTATGATAGTAGCTTTTAGAATGTGTTAGGTTCTTAAAACCAAACACTACTTAAGTACTTACCTATTCCTTACCATCATTTGAATTCGTTGAGTGTATTGCTCAAAAAGCCCTTGTGTCCAACACTTGTACTAAATCAAATGCACATCCTTTCCAACATATAAGGACTTAGATAATTCATTATGGCTAGAACCTCAACTATCAAATAAGCATGGTGCTCTTGGTAATTGTTGACAATTTCCACTAGGTATAAGTAGTACTACCTTCACAAATTATCAAAGTATTTGTAATACTTTGTCGTTAAACTTTTGCATAAATTTTGTTAAACCTCAAATCAACATTTTAACAACATATGTTAAAATGCAATCTCAAAGCCAACATCATACACCCCAAGCAACAATAACTTTTGAGGAGTATACATAAGAAACTCGAGTGAATTCCTCTTGTCATCATCTAGTGAATATAATCTTGAGACCAAGTTTATTTAGATAGGACTATCTGATTCAAACACTTTGGCTTCATATCTTCATTTAGGAAAACATGATGTTTTGAAGAACATTATGACTAAGATTCATGCGTTAAGATTTCATCTTGTTAAAAGGATATTGTATATCCTATGCATCATTCTTGCGACATAAATAGTTGTGTTACAAGAGATTTCATTACACCTCATTGGCTAAATGATCTTGAAACAAACATCTACAAGTTCTATGAACTAGCATATCCAATTCATCTTGTCATACTTGTTTTCATAAGCATGATAACTTTATCCCATGGGATAATCTCATTTGTTGAAAGATACTATTTGTATCTATTTCCTTTCAAGCGTACATCATAACCTAACCTTGCTCAAACCGAGTGCACATCCAAGGTTAAAACTACACATCTTTAGAGCATACACAAGATCTATTGAAGTTGGTAACCTCACTTAGATTCTTGTTAAATAAAATACCAAAGAGCTTTCTTGAGAACATTCTTAGTTTAACATCTTCCATTCTCTAATCTTAGATGATCAATTCACACTTAAATTACACACTTCAACTCAACATAAAAGATGTCATCTATTAGATCATACAATTAGCTGTGTAATTTGAACAACTTTAGATTCTAAACACAAGATTAAAACACATTGTTTATCAAACACACCATTGTTAAAATTCATGTGTATAACATGACGTCTTCATCACCCTAGTTATATTGCATATTAGTTAAGTCACATTAAGCCAAGTATTGGTAAACTATCATCTTTTATGCACTTTAATATGCAAAAGTAGGAGTTCCCATCTTTCTAACATGAGAATGACTACTGGAGAACCTATTGCACTAGAAACTCAATTTGACCTAACGGTTGAATTGCGTCCTGGAGAGAAGTTGGGTATGTGGAATCACCCGTAAAAAATGGTCGTGTTTAGCCTTAATTGAGCACCGCTAGTAATAGTCTCATATTCATTCTCCAACTTGAAAAATCTGTATTCCTATACTTGCCTAAAGTAAGTGTTAAAACATTGATAGTTTGCCTCGCTTTAGGAATACTAATCAAACAAGTAGTATATATGACTTTTCTTTTAAAACAACTTGCATTACACTTACATGTGTTAATTACATGTTCTTGTTTGATACGATAAGTTTATTTGACATTATCCTAGTGTTTGATAACTAGTCAAATGTGTAAACCTTAGTACGGTTTTATCTTTATAATGCTTGTATCCTTGTTTCATGCTACTAAACGTTTAAAACCTAAACTTTATTTGCATGATACTTACTTTTGAATTATCCTTAGCATGATTAACATGTTGCTTATGAACTCATAATATGTCATTTTGATACGTAATAATTTTGATATGATATATTTGTGTTTGAAAGCTATTAGTTGGCATTCATTATATCTATGTGTAGTACGATCTAAATGATACATGCTCCAAATTGTTATGTCTTAAACATGGCTTGCATGACTCTTTCATCTTGTTTCTTTTGCTTCTTGTCACACTATTTGTTTGCTACGTGTGCACATATAATATGTCAAAGTGCTTTTGGTATGACAAACTTTTAGAAGCCTTTTTATCTTACAAATTAATCACATAGATTGTTGTGTTAATTTATAAGCCAAGTATGCTTAAACGTCTAAGTCTAACAACAAAACAATCTCAAAATGAAATGTCTTGAATAAAGTTGTATTCTTGCATAATATGATTGTCTTGATGCTATCTTATATGGTGATTTCTTGTCTACTTAAGTGCAATGTGTTGTTTTTGCTTATATAATATGTTATCATTTGATTTCTATCATGTTAACATCTTTTGTCACTAACAAATTTGTTTTGTAAGTTGATAACAAATTATTTGTTATCTCAATTGGTTCTAACTTTTATATGCTCATTTTGTATAATCCCCTTTATTACTACGTAGATTAGTACTATGCTTCATGGGACCACTACACTTGCATATAGTTTAAAAGCATATAGAATTAAGTTCTAGAGGGTTGGCTTTGCATTTTTGTCTTTTAACCGACCTCTTTCCAAATCTCATTTTTGCTTCCGCTTTCCAAAAATCACCTCCATCATTATTTTGTTATAACAATACTCTAATCCTCTTCACTTCATATTAGGAAACCACATGCCTCATCATACGATCATCTCGTATTAATCGAGAAGAGGTACGTGACTTTAAGGATGAAGTTCATTGTATGATAACCATCATCCAGAAAAACATCACTAAGCTCATCTCTTTCGTTAGCCCAAATAACCTCCTAAACACTTTGTTGTCATTCCTTATTTGATACATTACACATTATGTTGGATGTCCACCAATTAAGGGGGAGAGAAATTCATTCACATAATTGTCTTTTGTCAAATTTTATGTCTCTTAGACTCTACAATACCAACACATAGGTAAACACCACTTAGCTAAAACCGGTTCATGAAACCACAACTAGTTCAACTTTTTTTTCGCACCAATACCTCATTAAGTAAAAAACGCATCATGTGTTTTACAAACTTCTTCATCTTCACAATCAAAAAATCTAGGATTTTCCTTAAACTAGCACCTTACAACTTCACTATCTAGAACACCATCATAGGATCTTATCCTTTTCTCGCTTTACATATATCATACATGTCATTGTCAGTGCAAACGATATATTAATCAAAACAGCCATTTCCAACACGTTGGTCCATCCAACTCTCACTTATATGATGTCATTCTCATCCTCATATATGTACTCATTATTATTATTAGTATTTTCCATATTGTCTTCACTTCTTTTCAAAGTGATAATCATCCATGTCGGTCAAAACCATGCTAATACTACCTTTCCCATTGTCACCTAGAATAGGTCATTTTTATAATTCGTGTCAATCAATGAACAAATTTATCTTCATGTTATCACTTTTAGATAGAACACATTATTGATTACTCTTGGGTTGAAGCATATGAGAACTTGCTCAAAACAATAGGTTGTTAGCATCAATAAATCATTCAAATCATAACCCTTATGCATCATTGAAATGCAATGTCCATTCATTTTTTTTTTTTTTTTTTTTTTTTTTTTTTTTTTTTTGCTTTGGTCACTTGACATGACGAAAGGATTGCATGAGTCCATATTTTTTATATTTGCTATACATATGAGTTTCTAACTCCTTAATAGCTTCCTACCTAATCACCACCACCTTCCATCACCACTTTCACTAAATCATCACCACCATGGATTAGTGAAAACTTACTTTTGTAAATCTTGAGTCATCTACCATCACCACATGATTCCTACAAGTAAACCGACACCAACACTAGCACCACTAGTGGCACACCTGGTGGGAGACTTCATATCTTCTTTCTAGGAACTATTTTGTAGGTTTTTATCACATTATATTCTCACTTTTCTTATGATTGTAATTAGGAGACTACACTTCATGAGATATTTGATTATATCATTTGTCACATATATACATCTTATTTTTCTTTGTGAAAAAGATGAAATATATTGCACTAATGTTTTTCATTGTAGGTTCATCATCATATACACTCGATTGTATATAATTTACTCATCTAAAGATGAAGTTTGCATCAATTATTTTTCTTATTTTAGGTGCTTCTTGACACCATAGAACAAGGAGGAATGTCCTTTAACCACTCATATTGCATCGTCTATACACTTGGTTGTATATGACATATTTGTCTAAAAGACAAAGCTTCTATTATACTAATATTTATTTTGAAGGTTCATCTTGACGCCCTAGAGCAAGGGGAGCTTCCGTCAAGAATTTACTGAATGCATCTTATATACACTTTGTTGTATATCACTTACTCGTCCAATGACGAATATAGTTTTGCACTAATATTTGTTTTATAGGTTTTTAATCATACCTTGACGCCTCAAACAAGGGGGAGCAACCGTCAAGGGGGAGCATGCACGCATTTAGCATCATTCTCACTTTTCAACAAGCATTTGTGCTTCGATAAAAAGTGGAGAAAATAGGCTAATATTGCTATGCATTTTTCTTTTTCATATATTTCTCATAATTTTTGTTGCATAAAACTAACCTTGATGTAGGTTAAGCCTCTTAATTTGATCCATGGATCCGCTTCCTAACAAGGAACGGATTGAAGTAGACGATTTAACTTCACTAGGGATGATGCAAGCTCGCCTTTTTGGGGAGAAATGAAGTTAAACTCCAAGGACATGCCCTTTTTGTTTCGACAAAAGGGGGAGAAGAGTGTAAACGGAGAAGGTTCGTATATGATTTGTTAGAAGAGTGTAAATGGAGAAGGTAATGTAAAGGTAGTAAGGATACAAGTAACCTTTTACATTTTACTTTCTATTACGTTTACATATATTTGTCATCATCAAAAAGGGGGAGATTGTTAGTGCAAATATTACGATATTTAATCTATACAGTCTCGTTTGTTTTGATTGATGACAAACATGTAACTTGTAATACATAACGTAAAATGTACAAGTTACTTGTAATTACATTTGTCTCAACATACATTCAACACCTATCGATGTCTCAAGTCCTCGTATGTTACAACACAGGTTCGTACATGTTTGTTATGTGGCATTATGATCAAACCCATTAACAAATCATATAGAATGTTTAAAATACGTTTAGAGTCACTAAGTATTTTAATAGGTTAACCATTCTATTTAGAACCTCATTTTACATTTTGCATTCACAAGTATTTCAAAAGGTAACTAGACATTTTATTAACTAGTTACATAATACATTTTACAAGTTTACTTTGATAAACATTTTAATCTAAAAATGGAAATACATGTTACATCATGACATGCATCATCTTTGAAATCCTTGGAAGATCTCTTGAATATATTGGTTAGATTGACACTCAATATATCAAATGTGATCTTGGTAAGATATGGTATAATCTTGAAAAGATTTGAAGAAAGATTTTTTAGATTTCTTGTCAGGCACCCACGGCACCAAAACACATAAAGGGCGGAACCCTTTAATTGGTACCGTGGTCCGTGGACGCTCCTGTCCTCTTTTGCCTATAAATAGAAGCCCATTGTTTTCTCATTTCTTCACCACTTGAAAACACATCTTCTCCACCTTCTTGCATACATTTAGATCTATCATTAACAATGTAGTAACATACATTAAACACCCTAATGATCATGATCATAATGCTTCTAACATTCATCTTTGTTGTAAGCATACTCTACATTGATCAACCAAGGAAAGCTTGGAGATCTAGCCATCCCCACTCACCACAAGCTGAAGATCTATCACAACAAGTTTAGGGAACTTGTGATCTTCAACATGAAGGCTTCCTATCAATGGAAGATCGTTTAGAAGTAGTTATTCATATCCATTAGACATTTGTGTCATGGATCATTAGTGTAGAACATCATTGCATCCTCACAACACTTTCACCAAACTAGATTAGATGGTTTATGTGTTTGTGCCATAAAACACAAGGTTTGTTATGTTGGGCCATAAAACATATTGGGAGTGGTTGTACCCTTGTAAAAGAACTCGACATCTAGCTTAGTGTCGGAAATATTGTATAGGCGACGTTAGGTTGGTTCTACCTCGAACTAGAACTCGGTATTTAGCTTTGTACCGGAAAAAGTGTAAGCGACGATATTGTAAGGTTTTCTCCGCCGAGAAGGGAGCTTGTTGATTTAGTGAAGTAACTCCCGAGTTGGGTACTCGGGGAGTGGAGTAGGGCGGAAAGGAGATCCGTGACCGAACCACTATAAATCATCGTATTCGGTTTGCACTTTCCTTTCTTTATCTCTTTAATTTTATAGTTGCACTATACTATTGCTTGTGATGTGGTTTGATGTTAATGCTTGTGTGACAACATGGTTTACTATGCTTTACATTGGTCACAAACAATAATTGGAACTTTCATATTATAACAAGCTTCATAAGCGATTTGATACTAAAGATCTAAAGTTTTTAAACGATAACGTATTCACCCCCCTCTACGTTTCCACAGAGGTCTTTAAAGGGTTGTAATGTTAGGCTTACGGTAGGGAAACAAGGGTTTGGTGGGATAGGCTATTTAGTGGTGGTAAGTCAAAAATCTCTATGTTACAAGCATATGAAGAATGGCGTTGCTAAGCCAAGACTCGACACTCTAAACTCTAGATAACTGAAATAAACAAACATAAATTTAAAAGATAGATGTAGGATGGTAGCCCGTATGTTTTTTTTTTTTTTTTTCTTTTTCTCTTTCATACACTTTTACTCTACCATCCTCTACGATAACATCAAAATACTAGGGATTTATAGGCATATCCCTACACTTGAGTTTTTATTACTCTAACACTAATTTGACCCGATTTGAAAAGATCAAAACACTTGGGGTACATTATTACGCAAACAAAGGGAATTTGAATTTTTAACGTTCTCTTCCCGTCATTTCGTAAACTTTAACTTTTCCCATGAATCCCAATCGTCCCAAAACTGTATACAAAGGATATGACTCGACTTAGCAACTTATGCAAGCAACTAGATAATTGAACTAAGGGTTTAGGGTGATAACAAACATTTGCACTAAAAGTGAGTGCATAAAGGGGTAGGCTAAGGCGATTTGGGTGTATATTTGGGAGTGGGGTGTAAACAATGCTCTTCATTGATATTCCGGAAAAACTGAAACATCACGAGAACCGCGAAAAGGATAGGCTCTGAGGGGTTAACTAGGGGTATCGTGTACTAAAGATGAGTACAACGCAAAGGGTGTGGGGGAATTACTCAACCGATATGGAAGAAGTAATTATAATACAGGTATCAAACAAGGGTTATCCTAATGCCTCTTATCATTTAGTTATTCCTAACTACACAAGTGTAGCCTCACTTGCGATCTCGGAATGCATCACAAAACAAGTTCTAGAATCTAATATACTACCGGTTCACACTCTAAGCATTGAAGATGAATGCTTTTAATTCCTACTAATCTAAGGGCGATCCTCACATTTTTGTGGAATTTGGGTGGTAAAGGGTTTTTGTGCTAGTCATATAACTTCCTATCCGTGAGACGCTTTTGTTAAGACTAATGGCCCACTCCTATATGTCATAGAAATTTTTAAATTTGGTGCCAAAATTACCCTAACCGACATTTTCTCATGGTTTATTACACAATCACATTTGGACAAAGCAAATAATCAAGGATAAGCATAGTTTCAAAGTTCCCGTTTTATTTTCCCTCCCTACACTTAAACTGAACATTGTCCCCAATGTTCCCCGAAAGTATCAAAGTTATGATAATGGAAGGTAATTAAAAACGAAAGAAACTAATACTCCCCTGATTAGCTCGGTAGGATCCGTGTAAAGTGGTGGTTAAATCCTTTTCAAGAAGAATTATTGCGTGAAAAGCTCCTTCCAATCTTATGTAACTTCTTCTTGACAAACTAAACATGCACACTTGAAGAAAACAAACGAAACCTTCGCGTAAAATCGGCGGTAATAATATATATAAGACTCGATTTAAACTAGGATATAATGCTTGTGGAATGGATGTTTACAGAATTTCTAAGAAAATTAAGACCTGGAAAATTCTAAAAATTTATAAGTGGCTCAGAAAACGAGAAAAAAGTAATCTGATGTTTTTACTCCTTCCTGACGCCGTCAGGTTATCCTGACAAAAACTGGTCTGTGATTTTCTGGAAAATTTACATCTTTAGAATCTAAAAAAAATTCTGCAAAACATCCATTATGACTCGATACAAGCATTTGACTCGAACAAACAAACATAAATATCTTTTAGTTAATTGTTATTCTCATGTTTACGTTTCTTTTGAAAACGTGTGTAATCCTCCCTACACTTATCCCTTATGTAAAATACCTTTATATGCAATTAAGACGAGGTTAAAAATAAAATAAAGCATTTTTACAAATTTAGACATGAGGATAAACAATTAATAAAAGATATATGACACTAACAAGCAAACAATTAAGCATGGGTTGCCTCCCACGAAGCGCTTTTCTTTATTTAAGAGTCTTGTAGCTAGACTCATAGTCGTGCTCCTACGTTTTCTCATTACCGCCCTCTTGACGGTTTCTAATGGGAGATTCCATGTTGTAGAAGTGCCCTAAAATGCGCTTCTCTAAGAGTTCATCCTCTCCCCAATCGGTCCTATATTCCGGTCCTAGGCTCAAGCAATCCCTATAGAATCCGAAAATCTTAGCCATAACATAATCAACACCCTTCTCCCTATCCTCATCATTCCTATAATAGACCGACAGTTTAAGTTCCTTTTCATCATTAGAGAGTGATGAAAACTTCTCAATCTTAAACGGCATTTGGTAAGCTATGTCATCGGTCTCATTCTTGAATCGCACTACTCCTAACGAGGGGTCATAGGTCATCCCGGTGCTTTCTATGAAAGGTTTTCCTAGAATAACATGGGACAAGCTAGGGTCTATGGTCGTGCTAATATCATCCACAATTATGAAATCCGTAGGAAACGTGAAACTACCTACATAAACGGGCAATCCCTTAACTCTTCCTAGAAAATTGCAACTAACATTAGGATCATTGGGGTCTTGCCTAGTTGGAATAGGCTTCTTCAATATCCAATTGTAATAGGTGCTAGTCATTATGTTGATTGGGGATTTGCGATCAATGTAGGCTTTTGCCACAAAAAGTTGTCCTATGACACATGGTATGTTAAGATTCCAAGGGTTCCCAAACTTGATTCGAGGACTTTTCCTAACATACATGTGACGGAGGTCACGCACTAAGTGAGGGTGGCGAGATAGTTCTTCTTCCGTAGGAAATTTGTTGAAATAGTCAATGTCTACTTCATCTACTTCCTCGGGTGTTTCATCATCCACAAGTGTATAGTCCTCTTCGTCATTTGTTTCATTAGGTTCAACTAAGGCGATGGTATTGACGAATTGGACATACTTCATTAGCTTGCTTGGATCCTTAATCTCTATACCTGAAGGCTCGGAAGTTGAGATAGCACTAACCTTCTTATCACTATTAGCTATGGCTTTCAAAAGGTTGTCTATTTTCCTATCCATCTCGGCTTGTTGATGGTTAAAGCGGTCCGAGAGCTTAGCCATTTGGGTTTCTTGGGATGCAACTAGGTTTTGCAACATCCCTTCGACATTTTGTTGGTTAGGACCGTTAGGTGGGGGCCATGAGAAATCATTAGAGGTGAATTCTTTGGTTTGTCCCCAGTAGAAATCGGGCTTGCCTTTCCATGCCTCTCGGGTTTCATTGAAATTCCTAGGTCCGGGTGTTGTAGGGAATCTTCCTCCCGTTTCATTAATACGCGAGGATGCGTAGTCAACGGAAGCATGTTCTGGGGAGTGAGTGTTGTTGCGCGTGTTATGAGGATCACAACACGGCTCACACGAGGAAGAAGCTTTGTTCACATGGTGTGAAGATTTAGGAGTTTCGTATGAGCTCATGAGGAATCTAACTTGATCTTCAAGTTCGATCATCCTACGGTCGGAAGGAGGCAAGGAGATTGCCTTAACGATTTTGGGCAGCTCACGGGGGTCATCCCAACTTTCGTTGTCATAGAGGGCGAGGTCCTCTATTATACCCCATGATTCTTCCACGGTGAGATCACTAAGTTTTCCACCGGCCGCTTGGTCAATGGATCGCTTAGTGGGGAAGTTGACATGATCATAAAAGATTTAGACTTGGAGCCAAAGATCAATGTCGTGATGAGGGACTTTATGAAGTAAGTCCTTGAATCGGGTCCATGCTTCGTAGAGAGATTCACCTTGATGTTGTTGGAACATCAAGATGTCATTCCTAAGCTTAGTGGTTCTCCCCGGTGGGAAAAATTGAGCAAGGAAGCGAGAAGTAAGATCATCCCAACTTGAGATGGAGCCGGCGGGAAGTCGCTCAAGCCAATTACTAGCTTGGTACCGTAGAGAGAATTGGAAGAGACGCAGGCGCATGGTCTCCCGAGTAGTAGCATCAAGGTCGATGGAATCGACGATTTTGAGGAAATCCCTCAGATGCTGATTTGGATCTTCGGAACGAAGTCCATAGAATGCACATCCGTTTTGCACCAACCGGATGGTGTCGGATCGCAGGGCCGTAGTTTGGGCTTGGTCGGGAAGCTCAATGGTGTTCCTATAGCCTAGGTGGCTTGGTCTCGAGTATTCACCAAGAGTACGGGCTCTTGGCGGGTCATTTGGCGGTAGGTTGATGAATGGTAGTGGGTTATCACCTTCCATGATGAAAAGTGATGGGGTTACGAACAAATGTTACGAAGAAGGGGATAGACTAAGAGGAAGCTAAAAAATAAGAAAAAAGTTTACTTGATAGGAATAAAGAAAGAACCTAAACGATGTGGACTACTAACTAGCTATTCTATTCCCCGTCAGCGGCGCCAAAAACTTGATAACGCTACACGCGTCGTTCGGGGTCAAGGAAACTTCCTTTTCTTCGAGCAAGTTTTATAACACCCTAGGCAGTGAACCTAATCGTTGTAGTGTAGTAATCAGGGTAAGCCACGGGTATTGATATCGTTCTCTAGGGGAATAGGAATGCTAGTAAGGAGTTACTACGCTAAGGTTAAGGTTGAGGAAGATTATTTTTTATCTTTTTATGTTTTATGAAATGGAAAGGTACGAATCTCGGGTATTGGATTTGGGGGGTTGGTATTTCTACCGATTACTCTACTATTATCTAATTATCTAAACTAAGGTTGTGGGAGTCTATGTCTAATTAATGTGTGCTCGTATGATAGTTTAAAGATGTGTTTACTTAGTTTGTATTACTCCTTAATTATCTCCTATTGGTGGTTGAATTGTCACATCCTTATTCTTAGTTGCGTTGTGTGTCTAAGGTTGTAGGGTATGCGTTTCTCCCTAACTCTTTGAACTTACCAAAGGGTCTCGTCTACAAACCCACTAGGGATGATAAACTCCTACTCTAAGGCGCTCTTTGGATGGTTTAGCCTACAACTACTCAGGTAATTATATTCTAAGGTTCACAAAGATGAATCAAGCATTAAGTACACAACGAATGACCTATCGCATTACTAGATCATTAATCAACTAAGATAAGAAACAACCAATCAATATTCAATAATTAAGTTTCATACTTTCTAAGCAAACACACAAGTAAATTAGCCGGACATGGAGAACATGCAAGCATACACACAAATAATCAAAGACATAATTGAATTAATGAAGTAAAGACTTATCTTGATGTAAGATAGGGTTTAAAACCCTAAAATACTGTACAAGACACCTTAGGTTCGGTTTTAGGTTTTACTCCAAAAGACTCTCCACCAAAGACTGAAAAATTCGGATTCTATATATAAGATTACATATGCGACGGCGTCACCTTATGTTTTGTGACGCCGTCGTGTCTCCGTCATTAGGGTTTCGTCTTGGCCACGTTAACCTTGCGACGGCGTCACCTTATGTCCGTGACGCCGTCCTCTTCAGCTTCTGACGTCGTCTGGATTGCATCTAGGCCGTCTGAGTAGCGACGGCCTACTCTTTTACAACTAGACGTCGTCACTTGAAAATACGAGTTTTGGGTTCTGGACCGTCACAATAATTTTGGGACGGCGTCGCCATTTAGCACCTGACGCCGTCGCCTTCTAATTTCAGCAACTGTGAGTGTCTCGATTTTGACTTTGGCCATTTTCTTCATATATTCGCGCCTTTTCGTCCAAATAAGTGCCATTCTAGCATTTTGCCTTCAAGAGACCTAAAAAGTGAAAAGGAACGATATTAAGCAATAACGGATACAAAAGTGATCAAATAAGGACTTAAACGACCCCTCAAAATGGCACCTTTTAAAACCTTATCAAGTGTTTAAGTTCCTAACGGTCGGGCACTCACTATTTAGAATCTAGCATGTAGCTGTACTTAATGACTCGGCTTAGGGGACCAGGAACAACAGGACTTATGACGGTGCGCCTGATTTCTCCTGTGGTGGCATCTTTGCTGATAGGTTAGGGCGAATTGACCAAATGTTGTCCTCTCGAATTTGACCCCACCTGAAGTAATTGGAAGTAGGTAGACGTAAACATAACTAGTTAGGAGGATTAACTAGGTTAGCACCACTATTCCTCTCTTGATTTCCTTTCCACCATTTAATTGCTTTTACATTCTACATCAGTAGTTTAATTAATTAAAACCATATCAAACCATTTATATTCTGTGACAATTAGACTTAGTAATTATCCGACACACATAGCGCTTGGGACGACCTCGGCTTTACCATTTACTACACTACACACGACCGGGTACACTGTCCGTTAGTGCATTAGGGTAGACCATATGTATAGCGAGACACTATAAATATTAAGACATGGTCAGTAAAACCTGCATCACAGTTCTACTTCAGCTTTGAAAACCTTAAATGGTTCAAACACCTCATGTTTATGCTTAAGTAAATAAACATAACCATAACGGCTGAAATCATCAGTAAAGGTTAAGAAGTAGCTAGCACCTCTCTTTAACACATGTCTAAGTGGTCCACACACATCAGTATGAATAAGACCAAGTAGATCAGAAGCCCTCTCCATATTGCTATGAAAAGGTTTCTTCGTCATCTTCCCAGATATGCATATTTATCAAATGATTCATCATTGATATTTTGCAAAAGCCCTTCATGTTGCAGCTTATGCATGCGAGCCTTGCCTATATGAGCAAGTCTGCAATGCCAAAGATAAGAAGAATTCAAGTCTAACTTTATTTTCTTATTGATGCTAAACATCGAATCATTATATTTGTTAAATTCATTTCCAATCACATCAATTTCAAACACACCATTCACAGTAATCACATTAAAATAAAATACACCATTTAAAGAAACAAAAATTCCATTACGTGAAATAGTATGAGTAAAACCATCGTCCAGCAAAACAGAAAAGGAAACAACACCTCTAATTATAGAAGGTGCGTAATGACAATTGTTCAATAACAGTACTAAGCCCGAAGGAAATACTAAACTAAACGTTCCTATGGCTTCAACAGTTGCATGTACGCCATTTCCCACGTGCAGATATTGCTCCCCATAGGCTAGCTTCCTTTCAACTCTAAACCCCTGTAGTGTATTAAAAATGTGAATACCACATCCAGTATCATATACCCAGGAATTTTTATGATCTAGAGTAAATAATTCAATGACAAATAAATTACCTGAAGAACCGGCGCCCAAGGACCCTTCGTACTTCATCTTATTTGCCCGCAATTCATCAAGAAAGAGAGCACAGTTTCTCTTCCAATGCCCAACCATCTTGCAGTGGTGGCATGCTTGATCCTTTTTAAGATTTTCCTTCCTAGGAGTAGGGTACTTCTTGGGTTCTGGTTGATAGGCCATAACCTTTTTACCTTTATCAACTTTCCCTTTTCCCTTCACTTTCTTGTTGTTCGCACGCTGCGGTTTTGGCTTATTTATCCGTCCACCCTGAATAGCAAGTACCTGGGGAGTTGGAGCTTTTTGAGGTAACCCTTTCTCATAATCAATTAGCAATGCGTGTAGGTCAGTAACTGTCTTCCCCACGCAGTGCATATTGCAATTTCGAACAAAACCATTATAATCCTTGTTAAGGGATCTGTTGATCAAGTTCACGGCCATGTCATCTTCATAAGTCTTGCCAAGTGCCCTTAATTGGTCCATGTAACTTTTCATTTCCAGTACATGAGCACTCACGGGTTTACCCTCTCCCTGCTTACAGTTGTGTAATACATCGATCAAGTCATAAATCTCGACAACAGCTGGTTTTCTCGAACATATTTCGAAGTTCATTGAGCATATTATATGGGAAATAATTTTTGAACTGCTTTTGAAGAGCAGGTTCCATCGTTCCCAACATAAGACAAGCCATATCATTATGACGCTTATACTCACTTTTACACGCGTCCTTTTCAGCTTGAGTAGCTTCAGGTCCGGTTGGTTCAGCAGGACAAGGTTCATACAGATAGTTCAAACGGTCAGCAACTCTACAGACAATTCTCAAAGAGCGGTGCCAATCATTGAAATTCTTAGAGCCAGTCAACTTTTCTCGATCAAAAAAACTTTTGAACGCAGAACTTAGTGCAGTGTTAGTGTTATCGTTATTTTGAGCCATTTCTACAGAAAAAAGTTCAAGTATTAGTATTTTCGATAATACAATTTTTCAAGAAAATAAAATATACCCAATGGTAATATAAACATATAACCATATAATTTTCTCGAAAACTAGGATCCAAATTATCATAGGTTCATTACATCAGTTGATCTGCTAGTAACGAAAGAATATAATAAGGTAATCTGTCGAACATTAATTGGTAAACTATTTCCAACTCCTAGATCATTATGGGATTTATATTTTCCAACGCTATTGCAAATATAAACATGTTTATCCCATCTTACGCCATGAGTCCAGTTCTCACTTACTACTCAACTTAAGTGTCTAACTTAAAGAACTGCAAATATGTCCATGTAAGGTCTGACTTTACATAGAGATTTACCTCTCCATCACAATCTAGCCAAGTACTGTCATGACGTAAATTGCAACTTCAAGTGTCCCTTTAATTAGATGGCATATAGCTTAATTTAAAAGGGTGCTAGTTTTGATTTTATGTGGTCAAATCAAATATGTACAAAGATGTCATGCATTCATCTTGTAGCATAAATTTAATAAAAACTTTTTATTACCAATTCATAAAGATCAAATTATCAAAGTTTTGATTGAGGTATTGGGTTCACCAATCAAGGAATTTAGCGTTAATTATCGTCCATTATACCGTACTTTTGCATAAGTGTAAACACTTAGTGTTTCGGGTAATTACCACCGAAGTGGCACATGGAATTAAAACTAATTCGCCCTTTAAGATGATTTTGTACGCATAGCCTACTTGGTAACTCTAATTTGACTCGCAAGCAAGCGGAGAGTTTGGTCAGCGCTGAAGCAATAACCTCCCTCTTTAGGGTCACAATTTAATGTGCCTCCCCTCCTAGTACTTCCCACACAGTCCGTCAAATTGGGTGAGCCGTTCTCACTTTTTGTACCAAAATCATCAATCAATTAAACTATTGAAAACTTAACTCTTCCAAAACAACTCAAATTTCACCATTGTTTAGTCCGTATTATTTTTCTATTCAAAATTACCCTTTGCTTAAAACTGTCTAACATAATAAACAAACAAGTAACAAATAAAAAATAAACAACTTAAAAACAATGCGCACATAATAAACAATTTAATACGTGTAAACAAGTAGCTACATGCAACTTATTCGATAAAACCCTATTAATAATCAATGTCTACGTTAAATTAATGTATATATTAATTAGGGCTTTCACTCTCTCGATTGAAAGTGAGCCACATACATCGATGAATCGAGTGCGTAAACCCTTAATTAATAATATACCAATATGTACATAATTGATTCATTAATATATATAATTGGAGTCTTCCCAATTCAAGATTTATCGTAAATAAACATATGATAAATATATCTTAACAATTAAACAAATATCAAAGCAACTATCCATGACAAATATGCATGTATCATCATGGATATATCATAACAATTATACAAATAGTCACAAGATCGCATATCAATAATCCCATGTCACATAACATATTATTCATGAATTAATCACGAAATATATATATTAATTCTAGGTTTCGATAAGGTTAGCAAACAATTTTCAAACCCTAAAAAATTTTGTATGTGTCGAATAAAAAAATAAAGGGGTACGCCCCATTAAAAAAATAAATCGACCCAAAAAAAATAAAACATAAACCCTAGATTAACCATATCAAACAACATACAATTATTTGTTTTATTACGCGTTTATGTAATTAATTACTCATTAAAACCAATGACTCGTGATGCCACTGTTGGAATTATATAACATGACAATCAATAAATAATCACAAAACATCAAAGTACATGTGGAAGCGTATATGATTTATTAACGAATAATTAATTAACATAAGAAGAATATGCGTACCTTACTTGATTTAACCAAACAAGAATCAAATCCACAAACTAGCAATTGGAAGAACCCTAATTTGATTTAATTAGGATTATGTGAATTACCCCTTACCGTTTTGTAATTCAATCCAAGAATACTAACAATATTGTGTTAGTACCACTTTCTTGTACACACGTACTAAACCGAATTAAAGTAATGCTAGTTTTATTAAACCAAATAACTTGAGTTGGAAAAAGAGTGGTGATCGATCCCCTATGGAGGTGGTCGACCGGTTTTGAGAGCAAAAACACACACAAACAATTTAGGTTTTAGCTTATGAGTACAAGAGATGCAAAACACAAGACCCCTAGCCTTGTTTATATACTCAACCAAACTTGGTGAACAAGTTTGAGTTTAAGTTGGATTGGGTTTGGGTCCTCCCTTTGGCCGATCGGTTTAGGCATCCCAAAGGGATTCCGGAACCTTCCCAACTTTTGCAATCTAGTCCTTTTTCAAATACATTTAACGCCCGTTAGTCCATTACAACTAATTACTTAATGTCCGTTAGTTATTTCGTTTAATTAATAAATAAATACAACGTTTATATTTAATTATTAACTTTCATTCTCATACGTAAAGTGTGCAATCCCGTGGTTTTGAGTTCGATCCTAATTCACGTCTACTAATTTATATCCATAAAACCAACACTAGTATCACTTAACTAAAACATGTGAATGACGAAGAGTGTTGATACGTAATATTTGCCGGTACAGATTACGTGACTAAATAGCCAAGTCAATATCGTATATCTATACATATAGTCTAGTATCACTTAACTATAACGAGTGAATGACGGAGAGTGATCATGTGACAATAATATGACAAGGCGAGTGAATGCTTTTGGAAAGAATAGTATCTCGGATGACGGTTCTTTTACTGGTAACTCATATTCTTCATATAATTTTACACCACATATCTGGAGTCGGAGCCGAGGTTTTAATAATAAGAAAAAGAAGGTCTTGTGAACGAAATGATATTCCTTTTAGGCGTATACCATTTTTATTATCAGTCATCAAAAGCCACCGGGAAGAAAAAGAAGAAGATTATATGCCCTTTCTTCCGTTCTAAAGCTTGGTATTTATAACCAAGAAAGATTAAACTTGCACCCTAACAACATCCATACATGAAAACGATTTTATTTTTATTTTATATAATGACTCACACATACTCAATATTATGAAGAAAAAAAAATGCTAAATTGTAAATGTGGGGTTCTTTTCTTTATTTCAGATATGTAATTTGTATTCAATAAGTAACATCCAAAAATTGGCTATTATACTTAATTTGGCAAATAATGTCATACAATAGATAATATTTTTAAAGATGTGGTAATTATTTTTTGTAAAGACAAGTACTTAGTCAAAGACTCTGGCCTATATGAGATATATTCTTTGGGTGGAGCTATTGTTACAAACATTTTATTAAGATCACCTCCAAAGCCCAAACTCACACACCTTTCAGTTCTACAAATAGTTGTCCGTAGTTAAGTTGAAAACTTGACTTATCTAAAAAGCACGAGTATCTAATTTATCGCATTTAGATGAAGGTAATAAATTGGCAAATAAGTTTGTAATAAACTAATTAAAAGCTTAGAAAGGACAGCACGGAATACAAAGATCGTGTCAATGAAAATGAAAATGCTATCTCAGATCATGATTTTTCAATTCCTGTTATTTGTTGAAGGTAATAAATCAGTGTCTTTGCATAACACTCGCACATAGATTTTGTACTTGATGCAATTTTTTTTCACATTTGCAGGAGCTTCAGGGACTACGTTTACTTTGGTCAATGAATGTAACTTCACTGTTTGGCCTGGAATCTCAGGCACAATTGGTTTCAACAGCAATGGGTTCGAGCTCATGCAGAATAGTTCACAGTCTTTCCAAGTTACAAATAGCTGGGAAGGTGTTATATGGGGAAGAACTAATTGCACCTTCAACCAGTTTGATCAATGGTCATGCGTCATAGGTGACTGCGGCTCCAATGAAATGGAGTGCTTTGGAAGAAAAAGTACATCACCCGTTACAAACATATCTTTCAGTTTAAATGAAGTCATCACAGACAACACCTCATACAGTTTAGGCTATGAATATGATGACAATCGGGCCAATGCGTTATGGATGACTGTCGAGACTACTGGTGGATCAGGTCCTTGCCAAATTGTTGGTTGTCTTCAATGGCCGTGCTCGAAACCTATTACAACAGATAGTTGGTGCCAGGGAGCTGATTACACTATCACATTTTGTCCCCTCCCAGATGCATTTTCAATAATCAAATTAGGCAGCAAACGTAAATCCACCAAGTACCTTTTGTCCCCTGATGGTGATTTCACGTTAGGCTTCTTTGGTGCAAATAACAGTTACTTGGGGATTTGGTACACTAACGATGATCAATCAAGGAAAGTATGGGTAGCCAATCCAAACGAACCCATCATAGTCACCTCAAGTGCCCATGCCCTATCCATCCACCCCAACACAGGAAACTTGATCATCACTGTTGAAGGAAGGACTGTGATGAATATCACTGATGTTAAAGTGGGTCCAGACACAAACGTGTCTGCAAAACTACAAGACACAGGTAACTTCCAGCTACTCAACAATTTCAACAAGGTTTTGTGGCAGAGTTTTGATCACCCTGTCAACGTACTTTTACCGGGTATGAAGTTGGGGTATGACAAAGCAACAGGGTGGCATTTGACCCTGACTTCTTGGTTGACCAATGAAATCCCTCATTCTGGAGCTTTTACATTGAGTTGGGAACCCACTGATGAAGCATCTCAGAGATTAATGATTCGAAGACGAGGCCAACCCTACTGGACTAGTGGGAATTTAGTAAATCAAACATTTCCATATCTGATTACAAGAGATGGTCAATCTTACTACAATCTCACTTCCGTATACAACGAGGAAGAACAATATTTTAGCTACACGCAGAAATCATATATGATTGTAACCTACAATGAATTTCCGTTGACAATCTTTTATAACAGTAGTTTATCCATGTGGATTTTAGCACCAGATGGGAAAATTACAATTACAGATAATCATAATTCTCCTGCTCTGAGTCCTGAGTTTTGTTATGGGTATGATTTAGGTGATGGTTGTATGAAGGAATCGAGTTTGCCTCAGTGCAGGACGAAGAATGATAACTTTAATAAAAAAATGGAGATTTTACTCCTGGCATGACAAGGAAGGAAACCGATGAAAACTCAAGCCTGAGCATTAGTGATTGTTTTTCCAAGTGTTGGAATGACTGCAGTTGTGTCGGGTTTGAAAGCAACACCAATGATGGAACTGGGTGTGTTTTTTGGACTGGAAACCTTAGCTTTGTGGTTAGTCTGCGTCAGAATTCTACATGGAAATACGTGATCAATTCTCAAAATCTAATCGGTCCAGGTATTCTTTTAGCCTTTTAGCTGATTAAAACTCAAGCCTGAGCATTAGCTTTGTGGTTTACCCTTTTTGTTTCTAAACAGAAAATTGATTCGCGCAAAACAGTCAAGCTAAATCACGCAAGCCTGCCACTTGTGAATGACAGACCGTAATCAGCTTAAAATAGTTCAAACACGAATGCAATGAAGATCAGGAGAGTATAGTGTTTCCCCAGGTCGTTAAGTCCCAACGAGCTGTGCGAGAATAGTCAGACGTGTAGTGATCGAGAGATTTGAACGGGAAAAGAGATTTGAAGATGATTATAACTAAGGAAAAAGCCCATAAACTACAGGGGCTTAAATGTAAATTAAAGAAAGATAAAATCTGTTAAATAAACGCTATCACTATATTTAAAATGATGAACGTTTAAAACTTAAAACTAAAAACGTACGTTTAAATAAAAATTACGTAAACGCACAAAATAAAAAGTGAAACTTACACAATATAAATCCTAAAAATATGAAAAATACATTTTTACAATCCTAATGATAAAAGAAAATTTATAGAAAAAAAAATTATTTTTATAACTATTATATTAATTATTATTAATTAAAAACTAATTTTAACTATTTAATAATTACCTAAAATACAAGAAATTAGGAAATAAAGCTAGAAAAATAAAATTAAGACTTAGAAAAGTCTAAAATATCAAAATAGACTTTTCAAAACTATTTTTGTATTTTTATGATTATTTTTCTATTTTCTATGAATTTTAAACTATTAAAAACTAATTAAATTATTTAAAAATACAAATTTAACTAAGAAAAATATGGAAAAATACTTTTTTGGGTTTTTATATTTATCTTAACTTAATAAAATAGAAAAATTATTTTTTTGAACCTTTTTCTAATTTTTTATATTAAATACTAATTAAAAATGCTTAAAAACTCATTTAAAATAGGAAAAATAGCAAATTAACTTAGAAAAATCTGAAAATTTCAGGAAAAGTCTAAAATTATATTAGGAATCTATGAAAAATGGAAAAACATAGGGTTGTGTGGGAGGAATTGCAACTGATGTTCAAGTGCTTAATGGAATAAGCACTTTGATAAGCAAAAGAGATCCAAAAGCTACCAAACTGAAGATGAAGCTACAATAAGCTAAAGTAACCAAAATGGAATGAGAATCAACTAGTCCTATCCACTGGATTGCAAGTTGCAAAAGATTTGATGTGATGAGCTTTTGGCTAAAACAGTGAATATGATGTCTACTTTAAGCTAATGCATAGAACTCATAATAAGCTGAAACTTCAAAGCAAAAGTTGGAACTCAATTAAGACCTGGCTAGCTATGTAAAACCCTAAGTACAGACCTAGAAGTGCTCAGGTAAGCTTGATGCAAAATCTGCAATATCTGCATAATCCCCTGTGCAGACCTAATGCCCTGCACAGGGCACTTATGCCATCTTTAACAAGCTTATTTGGAGCTTCTGAAAAAATTATAAAAATCAACAAAAGTAGTAATAAGAAACTAGACCTACTGAAATTAAAGAACCCAAAGTTTCATTTGATTTGGTTCAGGAATGAATCTATTAAAAATCACCTTAGGTTGGCTCAAAATTGGATTTTTGCACTTTGACTTTTTTAACAGTTATGAGATTTTGACCAAAATGAGATTTGATCATGATTTGAGGACTAACTATGATGTATTAAGGTATAATGATGCTACTGCAAGTTGTGTAAATGAAAGTTAAACACAAAACAAACTTTTGGCCATCAAAATTTCAACAGTGGACAGTTAGGACATTTGATAGGTAATTTTGACTATAGGGCTTTGCAGGCATAAGTATTTGACTCAAATGAGTCTAAATGAACTCAATAGACCTGGACCAATAATCCTAATCCAATAAACAGACCTAAAACCCAGGCAAATCCACTGTCCCAAACACTGGTTTAGTGACTGTAGTGTACTCTTAACAACTTGAATCCTTGTTACAATCCTTGAGACCACTCTATCTAGATTATATATATACCTTTACTGCTAAATTAACCTCTGCTAATCCTAATGCTATCCTATTCAAACTAATGATGCTCAAATGGTAATGTAGTAATCAACAGACAAAGAAATTTATGCATAGAAATGAAAAGAGCAATTGCACTAATGATATTAAGCTAAGAAATGCTAATGTCAACAGCATTGAAACTTACTAACAAGTCAATATGGATTTAAACAGATCAAAGAAATTGATACTCACATAAGATCCTAGCCATTATGCTTTGCTCATGGTTTCAATGGGACAGTGCTCTGAATTTGATGCTAACCCAACTCAGGTCTAAACCAATCCACATCCAGCTCAAATTAACCCATATCCAACTTTATATCTTCAAACTAGAATCAAATAAGTATAATACCTCAGTTTGACCAAGTTTGACTAAGGATGTTTTAAAAGTGAAAACTGAGTAGAGGATTATATAAGCAATTAAGAAGCTATAGAAAAGCTTATAATAGCTTTTGAAAGTAACTTGAAAAACTAAATTGAATCTTAACACTGCTTATCAATATTCCTTCACAGTTGGACTTTTGTTGACCAAGCATGAACATTACTCCAAACTTGAAATTAATACATGAAAATGATTTCAATACACTGGCTTAACTAAAAATAACAATTGAAATTACAACTTACAACTTATTTTAGACATAGAAGTTAAAAACGACATACATATTGAAAACTAAAACTAAACTACTGCCGTTCTTCTCCTTCTCTCTTCCTTTTTATAGCTCTGAAAGCTTCCACGTGTCCTCTATAGCAGATCCCACCTCCCATCTTAGCCAATGGGAGAATTTTGAAGGATTTGGCCAATTTATGTGTTTTGGCGGGAAGGGCATATTTTGACTTTGTTGACCTTTTCACTGCAACTAGGGGGGGGGGGGGTGAGAGGTGATATGATGAGTGGAAGGTGATAAGGTGATGGGATGGTGTTGGGAGAAGGTGGCAGGGGTTGCAGAGGTGAGGTCCAGTGGGGAAGAAGGAGTAGGATAAGGTGGAGGGAAAAAGGCAGTGTTTGACTGGCTTTTGACCAAGGGGTCAAAAAGGTAAGGGTCTAAAAGTGGTAGTGACAGGGGTTCAAATCAGTTTGACAAGTCAAATAGGTGTAAAGGTATTAATAAAGACAAGGACTAGTGTTGTCATTTCTGAAATTGCAAGGACCTATTATGCCAAAACTGAAAAGTTGTTCCAAGGACTAAAATTGACAATCTCACAAAGTACAAGGACCAAACTTGCCATTTTCACATTTTCCAGGGACTAATTCTGCCAATTTTGAAAGTTCAGGGACCTTTTCTGCCATTTTACAAAAGATTTATTCAAGGACCATTTTTGACAAATTAGAATATTTCAGGGACCTTGAATAACATTTCTCTTTATTTAGATTTACCAGGGACTGTTTTTGACAACTTTTGAAACTTGGGGGACTAAAACTGCCAATTATGCAAATTTGATACGTTTTTCACCAGATTTTGATATTTTTGCATTTAAAACACATAAAACACTTGTTTGTGATATTTTTATCATTTTGATGCGTTTCTGAGTGTTTTCAGATGTTTTTGCAGTTTAATTGATACAAAAATGATGAGTATTTAGACACTCATCAATCCCCCACACTAAGATATTGCTAGTCCCTAGCAATGTTTTGAGAAAAATTAATGGATTTTATCTCTTTACCAAAAGCCATTACTTCTGGAGTAGCCAAATGTTTCAGTTCAAGTAAGAACTATGGTACACCGATAACCATGTGATTTTGAGCAAACCACCAGCTTTCAACGGATTTGATTTGTCTTTACCAGAAGCCGTACCCTTCTGGACTAGCCAACTCTTAGATAACTTATAAATATTATCTTTGGTGAGCTGATTACCAATTATGGATTTCCAACTGCCTTTACCACAAGCCATAAACTTGCGGGCTAGCCAACTCTTCACTTTTAAGGATATGGTGAGCTGAATACCATACAATTTTGGGCAAATTGTAAGCCGTCAACGGATTTGAGATATCTTTACCAAGAGCCGTTTGCTCCTGGATTAGCCAATCCTTATGTGGGTTAGACATGGTGGACTGATTACCATTTGTTGTGTTTAGTACATAGTACTTCCACTAAAAAAAAAAAAAAAATTAAAATTTGGCCATTTTGGGGGAAAAAGGGACTAAAAGGGTACATTTATGATCAAAATTCGCCAGAATTTCCCCCCACACTTAGAAATGAATATTGTCCTCAATATTCAAAGTACCGGCTGTTATGCCGAAACTTAGAACGTAAAAAGATAACATTTACTAGCTAAGTGTGGAAACACAACAATTATTCTCTTTTTTAGTATTTACAATTTTCATTCATTTTTTAGATCTATATACAACATGTGGGGCATCTCCCCCACACTAGGGTAGTACACACGGGTGAAAACCCATGTTAAGCTACTGTTTTTGATTACCGAGTCGCTAGCTTGACTCGACCCCGAATTAATTTGTTCATGGGGAAGTAAGTGGAAGAGACAATCTCCATCGGACTTTCATTCAAAATGTTTGTATAAACATTTAAGTACGTGAAAGTTCCACACCGATGAGATATACAGACATACAGACCCGGCTCAAAAATGATTAATGAAATGCCTGGGTCAAAGATAATGTCTTCATTCCCGAAGGAGTGAAGAACAGGAGAAGCTACGGGATAGGTGAAGAAGAGAAAGAAAGTCATGATAAAGATCATGATTAACTCATCATCACTCACAGGAGAATTCATGGTTTCATGAATTTCATCTTTTAAGCTCAATTGGTCTAGACATATCCCGGGTGTGTCTAGATCAAAATAGAAGTTATCATACTCTGGTGGAGATATGATAACAGTGAGTTCATCTGAGAACTCCATGAAGGTGAATGAATCATATTCAGAATTGATATGAGTGGGTTCACTGGTGAACTCCACCAATGTACATGATTCATAATCGGGGAGAGAATTATGAGAATGAAAAGTGGTACTGCCACTAATCTTCTCTCCCATATCATTAGAACAGAAGGCTTTCATTTCCGGAATAGAATCATCGGAAAGAATGTCACTATCCTTAATGGGGATAGGAGATGAAATAGGTTTTTCATTGAAAGCCTCGATTTTAGAAATGAGAAGTCTGACATTCAGTAATGTTGCACGAAGTGCTTCATCTTTGATTTCAGTGTCAGTAACTTCATCATTCTCTTCTTCTAAGCTAACAAGCTCAGAAGGTGAATCTTCCATATAAATGATGTCTCCACAAGATAACGAATCATTATCATTAGAATCGGAGAACATCTCAATATGATCACTTTGGAAGACAAGAGGAGGAGGGATATCACACACATGATCAGAAGTTCCCTGTGACTCTCTTGGGATTGGAACAAGGTTCTCAACACTAGACTTTATAAATTCGTCCGATTCCTTTTCAGGAACAGTGTCAAGATGCTCGTTCCCCATAGTCAGAGAGTGAGTGGGAGCTTCGGGTGTGATAGCAGTTGTTTGAGATGAAATCTCAACTGCTGGGATATCAACTGACTGAGGGAGTTGAGAAGGACTAGCAGTTATGGATTCTACAAGTTCCATTATTTCTACTGCTAGTGATTCAGTCATATTCTTTTCTCCCTGTATTTCCACGGATGGAATCTCAACTGATGAACTTGATGAATAAAATTGTAGAATATCAAGGGTATCTTCATCATCATCGTCATCAGGAATGAAATGGAATTGAGAGCTAGATTTGAATGCTTTTTGTAGTCTAATTGATTCCCTAACAGTGTTTTCAATGGCAATCTGGGAATCTAATTTAGCAGTCCGTTCTTCAGCTAACAATTCTTCCATGGATTTTTCATTTGGATTATCTTGGGAGGACATAGCCGACTCCTCCTTAAGTTCTTTTAATAACTCAAGACTCTTCAGTAGAAGGTCTGTCGTAGTTTCATGAGGAGTTGCTTGAATCATTTGGTACTGTGGAGGTTGGTCTTGATACGAAGAGTCGTAATTGTTACAAGGAAATGGGTTCCCTGTTTGACAATCCGAGCTAGGGTGAGGACCTCCACAATACTCACAACAGTAAAACTGATGTGGCTGTGAGTTAGTGTTGTAGTCATAATTGTTATCAGGAACTTGCTCATAGACAAGCGTGTTTCCCGACTGACAATCAGAACTGTAGTGTGAACCACCACAGTACTCACAACAGTAAAACTGCTGAGTCTCACAGTGTGGTAGCTGATGGAATGAATCAGTTGTGTTATGGTAGGAATAGGGATCCTGGTTATAGACAGACCCGTTTCCTGATTCCACCATGCTACAACTGGGGCAATTGCCACCATTATAAGGACCACCACACCATTGACATCCAAGAGGGTGAGGATAAGACATAGAAAGAATCAAAGGTTTACAGAGGGTAAGAAATGAAGAATCAAAAGGGTAAGAGGGTAAAGAGGAATATTTTTGGTATTTTTAAAAAAACATGATGTAAAAACAAAGAATGAAAATCTTTTTGGGTTTTTGATTTTTAAAAGATGGTATGAACAAGGAGTGATTATTCAAATCACTAATCTGCTAAACGTAAGACTATTAGTACTGCTCCCCGGCAGCGGCGCCAAAATTTGATTCGCGCAAAACAGTCAAGCTAAATCACGCAAGCCTGCCACTTGTGAATGACAGACCGTAATCAGCTTAAAACAGTTCAAACACGAATGCAATGAAGATCAGGAGAGTATAGTGTTTCCCCAGGTCGTTAAGTCCCAACGAGCTGTGCGAGAATAGTCAGACGTGTAGTGATCGAGAGATTTGAACGGGAAAAGAGATTTGAAGATGATTATAACTAAGGAAAAAGCCCATAAACTACAGGGGCTTAAATGTAAATTAAAGAAAGATAAAATCTGTTAAATAAACGCTATCACTATATTTAAAATGATGAACGTTTAAAACTTAAAACTAAAAACGTACGTTTAAATAAAAATTACGTAAACGCACAAAATAAAAAGTGAAACTTACACAATATAAATCCTAAAAATATGAAAAATACATTTTTACAATCCTAATGATAAAAGAAAATTTATAGAAAAAAAAAATTATTTTTATAACTGTTATATTAATTATTATTAATTAAAAACTAATTTTAACTATTTAATAATTACCTAAAATACAAGAAATTAGGAAATAAAGCTAGAAAAATAAAATTAAGACTTAGAAAAGTCTAAAATATCAAAATAGACTTTTCAAAACTATTTTTGTATTTTTATGATTATTTTTCTATTTTCTATGAATTTTAAACTATTAAAAACTAATTAAATTATTTAAAAATACAAATTTAACTAAGAAAAATATGGAAAAATACTTTTTTGGGTTTTTATATTTATCTTAACTTAATAAAATAGAAAAATTATTTTTTTGAACCTTTTTCTAATTTTTTATATTAAATACTAATTAAAAATGCTTAAAAACTCATTTAAAATAGGAAAAATAGCAAATTAACTTAGAAAAATCTGAAAATTTCAGGAAAAGTCTAAAATTATATTAGGAATCTATGAAAAATGGAAAAACATAGGGTTGTGTGGGAGGAATTGCAACTGATGTTCAAGTGCTTAATGGAATAAGCACTTTGATAAGCAAAAGAGATCCAAAAGCTACCAAACTGAAGATGAAGCTACAATAAGCTAAAGTAACCAAAATGGAATGAGAATCAACTAGTCCTATCCACTGGATTGCAAGTTGCAAAAGATTTGATGTGATGAGCTTTTGGCTAAAACAGTGAATATGATGTCTACTTTAAGCTAATGCATAGAACTCATAATAAGCTGAAACTTCAAAGCAAAAGTTGGAACTCAATTAAGACCTGGCTAGCTATGTAAAACCCTAAGTACAGACCTAGAAGTGCTCAGGTAAGCTTGATGCAAAATCTGCAATATCTGCATAATCCCCTGTGCAGACCTAATGCCCTGCACAGGGCACTTATGCCATCTTTAACAAGCTTATTTGGAGCTTCTGAAAAAATTATAAAAATCAACAAAAGTAGTAATAAGAAACTAGACCTACTGAAATTAAAGAACCCAAAGTTTCATTTGATTTGGTTCAGGAATGAATCTATTAAAAATCACCTTAGGTTGGCTCAAAATTGGATTTTTGCACTTTGACTTTTTTAACAGTTATGAGATTTTGACCAAAATGAGATTTGATCATGATTTGAGGACTAACTATGATGTATTAAGGTATAATGATGCTACTGCAAGTTGTGTAAATGAAAGTTAAACACAAAACAAACTTTTGGCCATCAAAAATTTCAACAGTGGACAGTTAGGACATTTGATAGGTAATTTTGACTATAGGGCTTTGCAGGCATAAGTATTTGACTCAAATGAGTCTAAATGAACTCAATAGACCTGGACCAATAATCCTAATCCAATAAACAGACCTAAAACCCAAGCAAATCCACTGTCCCAAACACTGGTTTAGTGACTGTAGTGTACTCTTAACAACTTGAATCCTTGTTACAATCCTTGAGACCACTCTATCTAGATTATATATATACCTTTACTGCTAAATTAACCTCTGCTAATCCTAATGCTATCCTATTCAAACTAATGATGCTCAAATGGTAATGTAGTAATCAACAGACAAAGAAATTTATGCATAGAAATGAAAAGAGCAATTGCACTAATGATATTAAGCTAAGAAATGCTAATGTCAACAGCATTGAAACTTACTAACAAGTCAATATGGATTTAAACAGATCAAAGAAATTGATACTCACATAAGATCCTAGCCATTATGCTTTGCTCATGGTTTCAATGGGACAGTGCTCTGAATTTGATGCTAACCCAACTCAGGTCTAAACCAATCCACATCCAGCTCAAATTAACCCATATCCAACTTTATATCTTCAAACTAGAATCAAATAAGTATAATACCTCAGTTTGACCAAGTTTGACTAAGGATGTTTTAAAAGTGAAAACTGAGTAGAGGATTATATAAGCAATTAAGAAGCTATAGAAAAGCTTATAATAGCTTTTGAAAGTAACTTGAAAAACTAAATTGAATCTTAACACTGCTTATCAATATTCCTTCACAGTTGGACTTTTGTTGACCAAGCATGAACATTACTCCAAACTTGAAATTAATACATGAAAATGATTTCAATACACTGACTTAACTAAAAATAACAATTGAAATTACAACTTACAACTTATTTTAGACATAGAAGTTAAAAACGACATACATATTGAAAACTAAAACTAAACTACTGCCGTTCTTCTCCTTCTCTCTTCCTTTTTATAGCTCTGAAAGCTTCCACGTGTCCTCTATAGCAGATCCCACCTCCCATCTTAGCCAATGGGAGAATTTTGAAGGATTTGGCCAATTTATGTGTTTTGGCGGGAAGGGCATATTTTGACTTTGTTGACCTTTTCACTGCAACTAGGGGGGGGGGGTGAGAGGTGATATGATGAGTGGAAGGTGATAAGGTGATGGGATGGTGTTGGGAGAAGGTGGCAGGGGTTGCAGAGGTGAGGTCCAGTGGGGAAGAAGGAGTAGGATAAGGTGGAGGGAAAAAGGCAGTGTTTGACTGGCTTTTGACCAAGGGGTCAAAAAGGTAAGGGTCTAAAAGTGGTAGTGACAGGGGTTCAAATCAGTTTGACAAGTCAAATAGGTGTAAAGGTATTAATAAAGACAAGGACTAGTGTTGTCATTTCTGAAATTGCAAGGACCTATTCTGCCAAAACTGAAAAGTTGTTCCAAGGACTAAAATTGACAATCTCACAAAGTACAAGGACCAAACTTGCCATTTTCACATTTTCCAGGGACTAATTCTGCCAATTTTGAAAGTTCAGGGACCTTTTCTGCCATTTTACAAAAGATTTATTCAAGGACCATTTTTGACAAATTAGAATATTTCAGGGACCTTGAATAACATTTCTCTTTATTTAGATTTACCAGGGACTGTTTTTGACAACTTTTGAAACTTGGGGGACTAAAACTGCCAATTATGCAAATTTGATACGTTTTTCACCAGATTTTGATATTTTTGCATTTAAAACACATAAAACACTTGTTTGTGATATTTTTATCATTTTGATGCGTTTCTGAGTGTTTTCAGATGTTTTTGCAGTTTAATTGATACAAAAATGATGAGTATTTAGACACTCATCAAAAATAGAAGGGAAAAGAGCATGAAACGGATATGGATACTCGTGGGTGCAAGCATTCTTTTAATTTTTCTCTGTTTGGGGCTTTTAAGGTATATAGAGAAAAGAAAACAGAGACGGGAAGGTATAAAACACAAGTCCCTCTACATCTGCCATATGTTTATGCATTATCTTTGCTAATTCCTTTCATTTAATCATTACGGAGTATAACTGATTGTAGAAAGCGAAAAACGAAAAAGAGATGCAAAATTTCTTGAGCTGACAGCTTCTGAAAGCTTCAGAGATGTACATCAACTCGAAAGTAATTCTGGGAATGGACATGATCTGTTATTGTTTAGCTTTGCTTCTATCATGGCTGCCACCGGTGATTTTTCAGCTGAGAATAAGCTCGGACAAGGAGGTTTTGGACCTGTTTACAAGGTGATCTTCTATGCTCAACTTATCTCATCAAATTAGTATATTTTTTGCATTTTTTCTAACTCTGACCTTACAAAAAGAGATTTCATGACATAAAAATTACAGGGAATACTAAGTGATGGACGAGAAATTGCAGTTAAAAGGCTTTCAAAATCATCAGGGCAAGGTCTTGTGGAATTCAAGAATGAACTCATACTTATTGCCAAACTTCAGCATACAAATCTTGTTCGGGTTTATGGTTGTTGCATTCATAAAGAAGAAAAGATGTTGATATATGAGTATATGCCTAACAAAAGCTTAGATTACTTCCTTTTCGGTATGCAGCTATAGTAAAGAAAGAGTTTACGATAACAGTGTGTTGATTCTTATTGCTAATATACACATTGTCTTGTATTTTTAGATTCAAACAAAAAGTCAGATTTGGATTGGCCTAAACGATTTAACATCATTGAAGGAATTGCCCAGGGGTTGTTATACCTGCATAAGTACTCGAGAATGCGAGTTATCCATAGAGACCTAAAAGCTAATAACATTCTCTTAGACGTGAGTATGAATCCTAAAATTTCTGATTTTGGTATGGCAAGAATATTCAATCCAAATGAGACTCAGGCAATGACCAATAGGGTGGTCGGGACATAGTAAGAACACTCTGTTTCCTTTACAACTTCAAACAATATTTGAGTACTTTTTACATAATTTGTTGTTTGTCACTGGTTTGATACTATATGTATCTTGTAATATAAAGTCAAGCATTTTGTGTTCAGTGGTTATATGGCTCCTGAGTATGCAATGGAAGGAACTTTCTCTATCAAGTCTGATATCTACAGCTTTGGAGTCTTGATCCTCGAAATTGTCAGTGGAAGAAGAAATAGTAGTTTCAATCATCTTGGTCGCACATTCAATCTTCTCGGATATGTAAGTCTCACCAACATCAATTTTCTGCATCTTGCACATGCTATAGAGTAACTTTGTTGAAGGTGATAAGGCTGGTCCCAATCGTGTATTTTAAATCGGTTGGGCACCGAAAAAAGGGAACCACAACCGATGTTAACATCGGTCAGGCCGGATGTGAACTTCGGTCTTGACATCGGTCGAGGTCCATAATTTTGGGACATCGGTTCAAAAACCGACCGATATATTGCTCGTCATTTTTTATTTTTAATTTTTTTTTTTCTCTCTTTCTTCTTTTTATTTCTTAAAAAAAAAACCTTGGGTCATTGACTGTGGCATCCAGGTCATGTCTGGTCACTGGAGAGAGAAAGCTGACGTGGCTCTGGGTCCCGGGTCATCTCCGGTCACGATTGGGACCAGCCTAACATTTTACTCCTTTCTTATAAAAGTTATGGATTTGTCTTGACCTCGAAGTCAAGGTAAGGCATGCAGCTAATAGTAACACATTCATGGTAGCAATATTATTTTGCATGTTTACTATATTTGAATAAGTTTGTTATGCTATTCCCCTATCAATTGTTGATCATCTCCTTACGAGTAAAAATAGGAATTGAGGGCCGGTTTCCCCATTACTAATGGCGTTTTATTGAACTGACCGAAAGGAAGCATAAACTAGTTTTTCCCTGGGCTTTTAGGTCGACTTATCATAACATCACATAGAATGACTAATAAAAACACCAGTTTTATTTTCGTGAACATAAATGGCTATTAAATATGTCTTATAATCTAGGCATGGGAGCTATGGCAACAAGGGAATGCACTAGATTTGGAGGATCCATCAGTTGGAAGTACTTCTGATATACAACAGGTCTTGAGAACCGTTCATGTGGCTCTTCTCTGTGTACAAGAAGATGTACTGGATAGACCAACAACTTCAGATATGATTTCCATGCTTCTCAATGACACCATATCCTTACCTGCTCCAAACAAACCAGCATTCTTCCTTGGCAGAGCCGAGTCAAAATCAACATCAAATGAAATCCAACCGGGTGATGATTGCTCTGTAAACAATATGACCATCACTGTTGCCGAGGGTCGATAAGGAGTGAAGGTGCTTTTATACTAGTATTTGATTTCTCATTATATTTGAACTTATTATTTTGTGCGTGCTCTCATGTATGAAATTTATTGTGATTTTTCATGCTAATTTTCATATGTTAATTAAATAAATTGTTGCCTTTTATGGAGTATTAGTTAATGCGTAGATGATCAAATAAAATGATACTACCTTTAAAAAGTCTAAAAAGACACCAGGACACGTGTCCCTTTTTATAGTTTTGGCCTGAGTTTTGATGCCGCAGTTTTGATGAATAGGCGGAGTTTTGATAAACATTTTTGTATTGATCACATTCTTGGCATAGTATGGATGGATAAACATAACTCTGGATGAACATGAAATGAAAAAAACTGATAAGCATATTGTTTTGATGAACATACCAAGCATTTTATGAACAATATTGTTTTCTAAACATTCTTTTATAAAGGATTGAGGTTTTCTGTGTGTGAGACTGCGATCCACAAGCACGGGATGTAGCCACAAGTGATAGCACATGTAAAAGATGTCTAAATAAATAAAATGATGTTTTTTGTTGGAAAACTAGAAAGGAGAGGTTTAATATTTTTATCGTTTAAAAGTCCGTTTTAGAAAATCTTAGATTCATATACTTGGTGTGAAATCGATACGACACACAAGCATATAAATACAATAAATAATAAGTAAATGCAAGATAGAAATAAAAAGATCAAACCAATGACACGATGATTTATAGTGGTCCGGCATGAAGCTTTCTTCTTCGCGCTATTCCACTCTCCGAGTACCCAACTCGAGAGTTCGTAAGCACTATATCAACAAGCTCTATTTCGGCGGAGAAAACCTTACAACGTCGCTTAACTTCTTTACTAATATTAAGCTAAATATCAAGTCTTTTTCCAAGTCAAGACCAACCTTACTTCACAATGTATTTTAAGGTCTAAAATACTAACTAATCATTTTACGTTGGTGTATGATGATGACTAGCAACTTTGGTGTATGATAGTGGAGTATAATGACACAACAATGATATACAAAGTTAAGCAACTATGTATATAAGTACAAACTAAAAACAATGACAGTTAGAAGCTTGGAGATCTTGTGTTCTTCACTTGTATAAAAAAGCGGTAATTGGTGGATCACTTCTAATGAGTTGTATAACAAGTGCAATGATCAAAAAGTGTGTAATGAATGATTGGAAGTTAGTATGTGAAAAGATATTAGACAAGCATGCAAAAGGATGAGCCAAAAGTGTGACGAACGAGCTATATGTATAGGCAAAATTTTCTGCCCAAAATATTGGTTTCGACGGATCCGAGGATCCTTATTTAAGGATCCTGTGGAAAACTAGAAGGGGGGGGGGGTTGGATAGTTTTGTCGATTAAAACTTGGTTTTAAAGTACTTAGATCGACTTATGTCAATCTATTTAGATCGTGTGTTGGATATTGATAGATGAACATATATATAAGTAATGCAAGAGATAAAGAGTAAAGGAACATAAAACCACAACACGAGTATTTATAGTGGTTCGGCTACAAAGACACCTTTCTTGCCCTACTCCACTCCCCGAGTATCCAACTCGAGAGTTTCTAAGCACTACACAACACAAGCTCCTTAATGTGGCCGGGAAGCCTTCACAACGTCGCCTACACTTTATCCGGTACAAGGCTAGACATCGAGTTCTTCCACGAGGTTGAACAAGGCCTATCACAATGTCGCCTACACTTTATCCGGTACAAGGCTAGATACTGAGTTCCATTACAAAGGGGGAACTACTACCCAACACTGCTACCTAACACGACTACCCAAAGGAGACACACTCCTTTTTACAATACTAGAAAGGATATCAATATCCTTTAACCCAAACTACACAACTTGTACATCGACGCACCATATATCGAATTGTTAGCCTCGCTAAAGTGAAGTCATTACGGGAATTGCATTAGTTTCTTCTTTTACTCATTCACAAGGACTAGTTTAGTCAATAGTGCTAAGTTAGACTTGTCTAAGTATAAATACCCCTCCTAGTCCCAACTAGGAGGGTAGGAAGTTCATATTTTGTAAAGAAGTGTGTGTGGTTTCTTCTTCTTCTCTCTAGAAACACACACATCTTTCCTTTTTCCATCTAATACAATAACCATGTCTTTCTTATTCTTTGAGCTTCCCCGACCCCCCGAACCACATGAATCATTAGTATTTTCGGTCCTACAAGTGGTATAACGAGCCAGGTTGTGTATTTTTTTATAGATTTGTGTGGTTTGAATATTTGTTTAAACTGTTTTATCACCATTTTTTATGTCCCGGAAAAATTTTTTTTTCCTCATTTTGTGGTTAACAGTTTATACATATTGTATCATCTTGGTCAAAACAGTCAACACCTTTTATGTGCAGTTTTCAGTTTCTGTTTCTGGTTCAAGATTCAGTTTCTTGATAACATCTATTTTGTGACTTTTTTGTACCAAATCCGTGGAAAATATTGTGGTCAAACCTTGGTCAAACCGTCATCTTCTTGGTTAACTGGTCAAAATAGAAGCAGTTTATATGCTTTTCTGGATTTTTGTATGAAGATGGTCGGAAAAACATGGTCGGAAAAACTCGCCGGAAAAAGTCAACTGGGTCAAAACCCTAGTTTTCTACGCATAAGGAGAATCTTCAGAGGTGTTACGCGTAGCTGTGAAGTTACGCGTAGAAAAAGTTACGCGTATGTTTTACGCATAAGCCTAGGCTTACGCGTAAGAAGGGTTGCGCATAACCTAGACCATGTTTACGCATAAGGTTTCAAGCAAAAGTTACGCGTAAGAATTTCTTTACGCGTATGAACTGAAAAAAGAAGTTATGCGTAAACTGACTTGACCAAGACCACAAAACAACACCATATACCAAAAGAAAAACATCTCGACTTCAGTCTCATGAACCTCATCAGTCCGCAAGTTCCAAAACCAAAACTTTACCTACATCTAGACTCATCAAAGGACCCTTACCATCTCTCCCCAACTCACATCTATTCATTTTGTAAACCTAAGATTCGACTCAATTTTTTGCAACCTTTATAGATTGTAACAATTGACTCATCATCCTCACGGATCTGTGATAATATCCGAACCATTCAAGAAAGAGTATAACAAGTATGTTATATCTTTACTTTCGTTCGTTCAAGACTCAAATTAAAAACAACGAATCACCTACCCGAGACCATATAATGATCTTGAAGCCTTCCAACTGCTCTCTTGATTAGTATAGCGCGGAAAATGATGATACAAGGGTATGTGATCGATTTGGTGTTTGATCGGCTGTAATGGAGATGAGACTTGACGAGTTTGAGTTTGAGTTTGGTGAAGGATGTTATTTGATGGGAACTAGACTTTTACATATCTATTGTGATTGATGATGAAAAGTTTGGTGAGATCTGCTTTGTGTGAAAAGGTCTATAGAGGGTAGGCGAATATTGAGAGATGTGTTTTAGGTTTAAGACATTAGGTTATCACAAGATTTATAACCGGTATGTGAATCTCTTGGATAGTTGGATCGGGTATTCCAATTTACTATGGGCTTGAGCGTTCAAATGTTATACATTGGAATTGGACTTTATGTTATCAAAGTGGATTTAGCTAGGTGTAATGGGCCGAGTTTATTTACATCTGTTGGACTTTGGATTGGAAGATCATATTGGGCTGGCAATTATCAAACAATTATTTATGAATTTTGGCTTACGTTAGTCACAATTTGTAATTAATTTTTTGGTTTAAAGAGTGGTATTTTGGTCATAAAATTTCATGGAGGGATACATGTTCACGGCTAAAGTTTTCGATGAATTTGAAGCATGATCACGGAGATGACTCTTTACTATTTATTTGGTTGTGAAGTGACGTTTGACGGGCGCGTGTACTTATTTCATCTTCTTTCTTTCTTCCCTTCCGCGAAGATGACTTGTCTGGGCAAATATGTTGAGTGTGATGAAGACTTGCTATCTAGTTACTTTTGTGATTCTTTCTCTCTTAACCCACAAAGTAGCTATCACTTCGGTGTCTCACGTAGTTGAGGATACGCCAAGAGGTTTTGTACATTGGGTACACCGTTCTTTTTCACAAGGATAGTACAAGCTTAAGTAATCAGTCCGGGAGATTTGACTTCATTCTCAAGTTCGTCATATTGAGTTATCTTCACATGTGGTTACTACAGACAGCCGTTGAATTTTGATACAGGGGGTTGAGATGAGTTAGACAATTTAAAATGGTATTGTTCATCGACATCTTCTCATGGGCTGAATTCTTTTATGATAGAATGCTTCCAGTTAATGCTTCATGTACACAATTGTATGCTGATTCCGATAAATCGTAACCATCAGGGGAGAGAAATGTGTACATTATGGGCTGATTTGATATATGAAAGGTAACTGGAATGCATTTGGTGAGATGAAGATGTTGATATCTTATTCCCCCAAATGGACAATCTTGAAGAAGGTCGAGTCGACAGTATTTTCTACATTTTCCGCTGCGTGTTAGAAGACTAAAGACGGTTCTAATTTAATTATCAAAAGACTTCTTCGAATTCAGGAAATTCATCAGAAAGGTTGTCAGTTTGGGGGAGAGCACTAATTAGGGGAGAGCAACAAGGACAGATTTAATCCCTAATTAGATTTGCTCATATTGTTCTTCTGCAAGTAAAGAGATGGCAGCTGAGAAGATTCATGAAGTTTGAAGACTGTGAAGACTCTCTTGGAGCTGCTGCGCTTATCTGTTGTATTTAATTTTGCTTGTAGGGAACATTGTAAGCAACTCCCGTATGACATCACTTGGGGAGAGATTGTTAGCCTCGCTAAAGTGAAGTCATTACGGGAATTGCATTAGTTTCTTCTTTTACTCATTCACAAGGACTAGTTTAGTCAATAGTGCTAAGTTAGACTTGTCTAAGTATAAATACCCCTCCTAGTCCCAACTAGGAGGGTAGGAAGTTCATATTTTGTAAAGAAGTGTGTGTGGTTTCTTCTTCTTCTCTCTAGAAACACACACATCTTTCCTTTTTCCATCTAATACAATAACCATGTCTTTCTTATTCTTTGAGCTTCCCCGACCCCCCGAACCACATGAATCATATGTTTTTACGGTCCTACATGAATGTACACCTTCGGCACTTTACACTAATGCCTTCAACACGACACACTATGAAGGGAGAGAAGAACTATCAACAAGATGCACTTCAGTGGTCTTGATGATGACGAAGCTTAGCAACTCATGACCTTGATCTTGCACATCTTCAAATGGTTGTGATCTCGCCTTTAAGAGGAACCTAGAGAATCACACAAAGATAAAACTACATAGAATGATCTCTGTGGTTAGAGAGGTTAGAACATAAAGAGAAAGTATGTCTAAAAGGGTTGGTGAGTAAGAGAGAAATGACTCACTATTTATAGGCAAAACAAGCCTACTGTCCTACGGTTCCGGCGGATCCCTCACCCAAGGGATCCGGCCAGTGCAATTCCAGGGATCCGGCTGCTGGGTCAGCTTAGTCCGGATTTTGGGTTACAAACCGGGTTATGGGTTATGGGTTATGGACCATGGTTCATGAAATTTGGATCATGGATACCCAGCAAGATATAATGTACCTAGTCAATGGGTTATGGATCTTGGTTCATGGGTCATGGATAATATCCAACATAACTTCATGCTTGATGTCATGTAATGGGTCATGGGTTATGGATCATGCTCCATGAGTATGGGTTATGGACTTTGGTTCTTACTCAACAAGATTCATTGTACCTAGTCAATGGATCATAGGTCTTGGGTCATGGGTTATGGACTTTGTTTTCTACCCATTATTTACCCATTACAACATATACAAAGTACACATACATTTTTATAAAATGTAAGTAAACAATATTACTTGTAAGTGTTTTATAAAAATGGCTTTAGTTTTATATAACTTATTTAACTAAACATGTTCTGAATGTTTTAATATGTTTAGTAAAAGTATGTTAGTAAACTATTGGCTCAAAGCTTTTACTGATTTTATTTATTTCGTTAGAATGATTTTACGTTTGTTATCGAAAAAACATTAGAAAATCGTAAAATATAAATAAAAGTTTTTATAGTATATTTGTATTAACAATCTTCCTCTTTTGTTGATGACAAAACATAAGATTATTTTAAGGAAAAAATAAAATTCGTAAAAATTTGAATTGAATTTTTTACTCTCTTCTCCCCTTTTTGTCAAAACAAAAAGAGCGTCGAAAAGAAACTAACACACAAAGTAAAAAAAAATGAGAAAGAGTTAGAGAAAGAAGTGTAAAGAGAAGAAGTAGTAAGGCAAGAAGGAGGTTCTCGTCTTAGCTCCTTCTTGACGGATGCTTCCCTTTGTTGAGGGCATCAAGTAATTAGAAAGACTAAACGAGTGTATTTCAAGTATTTTGCAATGTTTTTAACTTTGACGAAATGCTCCCCCTTGACGAATGCTCCCTTTTGATGAGAGCGTCAAGTAGTTAGGAAGGCTAAGTGAATGTATTGTAAATGTTTTGTAATCATTTGCTTTGATGAAAAGCTCCCCCTTGTTGAGGGCGTCAAAGTCTTCATATTTATTTTGAAAATCTACAAAACAAAGGTTAGAAAACAAGTATATGGTGCATTGTTTCATGCAAATGAGCTTCAAATTAGCTCAAAAATTGTAATCTGTTCACTGGTTCTGCCGGATCCTTCAATTGAGGGATCCGTCTAGGCAAAAAGTTGGGAACCGTGTACCTGCAACTTAGTGGCAACAATGTAGATATAAATAGTGACGTAAACGTCCAAATGAGTTATGTATTGTTTCACCAAACATGTACACATAACTATATAACATGCAAACATGTAGTTTCATTTAATAAAGGGTGAAGGCTGAATATACGTAACAAACTTTCTCAAATTAACCCAATATACGTAACATACTTATTTTATTATTAACATACGAAATATACTTTCAAATACTTACTAATATACGTAATGTTGACAGGTTACCACTTTGAAAAGTTACAATAATGGTCCCTATCATTTGTGTTGACTTTCCCCGTTAGTCCTTTGACATTTTTTCACTTAAAAAAGTTACAGTAATGGTCCCTGTGGTTTGCTTTGACTTTCACTGTTAGTCCTTTGATTTTCATCTTTTTTTTATATACGTTTTTACAAGTTTTTATGCACGTTTTTATATACGGTTTTATGTACATTTTTTTACACGTTTTATACACATTTTTACACGTTTTTACACATTTTTTTAAATACATTTTATTACATGATTTTATGCACGTTTTTATAAAGAATTTTATATAATTTTTTTAACACATTTTTTTACACATTTTTATACATTTTTTTACATGTTTTTATACACGTTTTTGTACATGGGTTTATACATTTTTTTATACATTTTTTTACATGTTTTTATACACGTTTTTATACACGGTTTTATATACTTTTTTTTACATGTTTTTATATACATTTTTTACACGTTTTTATATACGTTTTTATATACATTTTTACACGTTTTTATATACGGTTTTATATACGTTTTTTTATGAAAGTCAAAGGACTAACGGCGAAAGTCAAAGTAAACCACAGGGACCATTACTGTAACTTTTTTAAGTTAAAAAATGTCAAAGGACTAACGGTGAAAGTTAACGCAAACGACAGGGACCATTACTGTAACTTTAAAAACTGGTAACCTGTCAATATTACGTATATTGGTAAGTATTTGAAACTATATTACGTATGTAAAGAATAAAATAAGTATGTTACGTATATTGGTTAATTTGAGAAAGTTTGTTACGTATATTGAGCCTTCACCCTTTAATAAAACAAGAGAAATGATACACATATCTCTAAAACTAATAAAATGATACAAATATGTATCAAAGAAAAATTCCTAACAATCTAAGTTACGCCTAAGACTAGAGGAAACACCACTTGTGCTTGAACTCCTATGTTTAGGGACGATTAGATTTGTTGACTTTATCAAAACATTCAAGAAGGTGATAGAACATGAAACGTAATTCATTACGTACTTCATGAACTAACCCTTGGATATGTTGACAATGAAAGCAATCATTGTCATGACTAGGAAATGGTAGTGGTAAGAATGGAGCGGTTTGAGGTGGTAAGTTTGATGAGGAAGGTGGAGGTTCCACAAAGGAGGAGAGATTTGTCGACGTAAGTTTGATGAGGTTGGAGGTGGTTCAACTAAGGACGAAGGTAGTGATACATGTGTTGGTGGTGGAGGTAAAGACGTATCTACTTCCATATGGTCCGGTTGTTGAGTTTGGTGATTCCTAATAATCCAAAATGGACCATTTGAGGGTGAAGGAGAGTAGGACACGGGTGCTAGTGAAGTTCCAACACCAAAGTTTTGGTGAGAAGATTGTTATGGTATCATTTTCTCAATTGATGAGAATATGGGCAATGTTGGTGGATGAGAAGGCCTACGTGGAAAGTCTTCTAGAGAGTAAAGGTTTGGAGATGAAAGAGGTGTAGTGAAAGAGAGGGCTCTAGGTTCTAGAGGTGAGAGTTTGGTTGCTTTAGTGGAGATAGGTGACAAGCCGCCTTTTTGAGGGGCGTCTAATCAAATGTAGTATAGTGTGTTTTCCAAAGTATTGCAGAAGAAACTGCAAACCTGGGTCGTTCTTCCCAACGAGGTGTGTAAACTGGAATACAACGACTGTGTGTGCTGAAATATGCTTAAAGAATAACTTTATACAGGAAACAAAAGGAAAAATAAGATGTACACAAGTATAAACAAGCACCACTAAGGAGCTTTTTAGAGCTGTTGGTAATGGTGTAAGTTCACTAATTACTCAGTAAACTGTTATGAGTGGGCAAACAACAGGCTCCTATATTAACTTATCACTTTAACTCATGAGAGCTCAACAATCAATAAAACAGTGAGTATGATAAAGATCACAAGCTCAAGGTTCAATGAGGAACTTTTCCTAAGCTAAAGAGAATCACTCAACCTCCACTGTTTGCTTCAGTGGAAGGGGGTTAGCTGAATAAAATAAGGGGGGGAAAAGCTATCTAATTTAAGCTACAAACTGAAAAACAAACATTCACATAATAAAAGAAACAAGTACTTCATCATAATCCAAAAATACTGAATCGGCAGAATCAAATGCAATTCAGCAGAGGCCAATACAATTCAGCAGAATTCAATTAGCAGAATCAAATTATGCTTCGGCAGAATCAGATAAAGCACTTAAACATGAAAGCTAAAAATCAATAAAAATATACTAATGAAGACAAGAAACATAACATTAAAACACTAAAAGCACTAAACATAAAACTGAATAACAAAGACATAAGAAAATAAACAATTGAATCGAAAACAGGAAAACTAAAAACAGAATCAGCAGAATCAAAATAAATCAGCAGAACTGAAAAGTTGACTAAACCGAATTTAAAACTTAAACTACTGATTAAATAAGTTAATATAAACTATAAGAACATAAAATTAACAAAGATAAACAACATTTAAACAAGTATGCAAGATTCTAGGATCTAACAACCTCAAAGTGCTCATAATGAGATTGTCAAGTGTCAAGTTGACTTTCTACCATGCTACACCCTTTGGTTAAGATTTCACTGAGTCAAATAGGTTCCATATAGTGTAAATCAAACAACAACAACACCATTCACAACCATTTTCACAGTTTCATTATTAAATCCAAACAATCCTTTAATGGAACAAAATTGAAGTTTTCACAACAAATGACTGCATAAGCTTATCATATTCAATCCAGAGGAACCAAAGTGTCAAAATGGACCTATTTCAGCATAAACAAGATGTCAAACAAGTCTAAGCCTATGAACATCAAAGATTTGCATATTAACAGTCAAGTGCAACATCAAACCACAATCAAATCCAAAACATAACAACCTAAGATTAAGCTATAACATCATAAACAAACAGCAAAAAAACACAGAAATATGAAAATTACAGCAGATAAAAGGCTGAAACAGTCAAATGCAAAAATGGTAAACATGAGCTTACAAGTGAATCCAAGTTGAAACTGAGAATCATGGTCACAGAACACATCCTAAGGCTTTCCACAAAGCTTCTAAACCAAAGGCAATCCACAATTAACCTTGCTCCATACAGTTTCACCAAGATCACTTCATTATTTTTGGTTTTTCATTGTTTTTCTGAATTTAAAAACTAAACTTGTTTTAAGATCTACAAAAGCTTGAAAGCTTTTGTCAGGAGCTTATGTGAGCTAATTGAGTCCATAAAACAACTACATAACAAGAATTTAAAATGACTAAAATTTAAATGAATTTAAGCGAAACATGAAATTTAAAAGTGACTTGGAATTAAACTTAAAATAAAGTTTCATTACACTACAATATTAAAACAGTAAATGACAAGTAATTTAAAGAAAGCATTTTAAAATTATACTACGTGACCAATGGCTAATCCAAAGGTATTTACACTACATGACTAAGGCTAGATTAGCCGAAGTAACTTCTTCTCTTGCCTCTCCTCTGATATTTATAATCATTTGAGTTCCCACCATCATTCCAATCAAATCCCACTTTAATTCATGTCCATTGGATAAGCAGAAATCATCCCAGCCGTTTAAGTGACTTTTGGCGCCAAAAGTGCTACCAGTAGATTGAGGCAGTTCTGCAACAATTAATGCTTCTTGTTCACATGTAGAGGTGGAGGGGACATGTTTGGATAGGTTTATGGGTCAAGTGGTGGAGTTGATAGCAAAAGCAAGGTATGTGATGGTATAGGGGAAGGTAAAGTTGTGGGCTGGTATAGGTGTGCAGGAAAAGGTGGTGAGAGTGGGTAAGCAAGTGGAGGTGGAATACCAGGGAGGTGGAAGGGTGGTATGGTTTTGGTGGGGTATGTGAGGGAGAGGGAAAACAGGAAGTTTGGTTTGACTGGTATTGACCAGATATTATTTAAGAACCAGATATTATTTAGTGGAAGTATCTGCTGAAACGTTAGTCTTCGGCAGAAACCATCAACGCATTTTTACTTAGGCAGAAACCATTGATTCAGCAGAATTAAAATAGGCTTCGGCAGAAACCATCAGTATTATCAGCAGAATCGAACTGTTTCACTCTTTTTGTACCTGGTTCACATAAAAACACATTTTCATGATATTTGTAACATTTATAAGGTTATTTATGTGTTTTTGGTTGTTTTAGTGGGTTTAAACAATATAAAATATATGTGTTTTTAGACACATATCAATAGGAGTGTTTGGTTTAGGAGGTATGGTAGTGTTTGGAAAAGGTTGTTTTATGGGAACAAGTCTTTTGGGAGTTGGTTTGATTGGTAGAGTTGATTGAGAAGGAGCTCTACCGTTTGAATCTTTGATGGGTGATGACTCGGTTGAGGAGATTTCATGAACAACACAAGCAATTTTCTTGGGAGGTCCTTTGGTTGATGAGTTTGCACCAGGTGCTTTTCTCATGGTGAAATGGTAGAAGTGAGAGATGTAAAAGGAAGTTTTAGCTACTGAGAATGAGTGTTTGAATGTTGATTTGGAAGCACAAACACAAGTGGTTTATAAAGGAAGACATTATGCAAGTGAATTAAAGCCTAAACCACTAAAATTCTGATCTAGGGAGTTATTTAAATGGTATAAGACTTAAATGATCAAAAATAATGAGTAAGGGTAGCTAATGATGACTTTTATGGAAAGAAATGGAGTTTTTATGAACACTAATGAGTGATCAAGGATGAGACTAAGAGTTTTGAGGATGACAAATGATTATAGAAACCAGATGGTGATCAAGGAAAAATTTGGAAAATTCCTTAAATATCACAAGAAATGAAAAACTAGTTTTTAGAGCATTTTAAGGTAAAGATGACTAAAATCAATTTGTCAAAATTGAGAGAAATATTAAGCTAGGTGTTTTGAGATGAGAGGAACAATGTGTAAACATTGTAGCGAAAAGATGATGAGTTTTGAAGTAATGATAAATCAAATACACCTTGAATGTGATCCTAAGTCATCAATGAGTGAATGTGAGATCAACTGAGCCTAAGGAAAGTTTAAGTGATCCTAATGTAGTATGTTTAACCAGTCCAATAAGGTTTGGAAGGCTGGATCAAGGAAGTTAAAAATGCACTTCTGTCCACCCGGATCCCACATATCCTTCACTTGAGGGATCCGGCTAGTTATATCCAAGGGATCCGGCGTCTGAGACAGATTTCCTTAACAGAATGGTTGCAAAATTTTGCTCAATGTATCGAATTTTGAAACTAATGATTTCTTACAGCAAGCATACATGTATACAAGTAAACCATAGTAAGTATAGCATGTAGAAACATCAAATTATCAAGTATATAGGAAAATGATCCACAAACAAATATTTCATAGACATGATCAGTTTACATTGATGAATTAGGAGAAAGCTAAGGATTGATTTTCTAAGGAGTAGAAAATCTTTATTCATAAGCTAACGTTTATTATTCATTGTTTTCGTTTGATGGATCGCCAAGTTGGTCTTGAGCGGTTGATGATTCAGGAATGAAGAATGAAGTAATGAGAGATGCATTCAGAGGTTCCATCATTTTATTCACAAATGAATATTAAGATCTTTGAAATTGTGGATGATAGTACATGATATGATGATAGAGGTATGTCAAGAACATCCCATAAGGTATTAGTTTGTTCTTGTTGCCTTGGAAGTTTACAATTCGCCTCGCGAAGAAATAGGCAAGATTATATGGTTGTTGAGTTAGGAGACAGTTTATCATGTGAGCACAACATGCGGGAAGTATCTCACGATTTCATGTAAGACTCCAAAAATTTTCACGTAGGATGACTGCGAGAGGTTTTAGATCATCTCGGAGTTCACGTGTATGAATTATGTTTGGATTTGAGTAGTTGGATCGTTGAGGAGTGCATATAAAACGAGTTATTTCTTGAGGAGAGGGTATGTATGAACACTATGGACTGTTTTCTTCTAGATAGTTGAAGAGAGAATCAAAGGACCAATCTTCAGTGAAAGCACATTGTCCATAATTTGGAATTCAGAGAATGTGAGCAAATTGCTCAAGAGTCAAAACAAACTTTTGGTTTTTGATCCAAAACCATAGTGATAGAGAACGATCCTCGTTACGAAAGAGCTCAACTTGACGTAAGAATTCCAAAACAAACCGCGGACAAATTTTCTCGTTGATGCTGAGATGACCTTCTAGTCCTATGGTGCAGAATGAAGTATTGATACCCTCTTGGAAGATTAAAAGTGAGTCAACAACACGTCATTCATGAAAGAAACGAGTTTCAAGATTATTGAACCCACGAATATGATTGCCAGGGGTGTTTGGTTCAAGAGATATGTTTGGAATGTAGACATAAGTAAGTTGATGTTCGAAGTCATACTCATGAGACATGTTGAGACCTATAGACATGGAACGAGTATTTTACATGAGTATGTTAGCACATAGTAAAACTTCGAGAGTACGAGCGTTTTTTATTGGTGACACTTTTAAGTATTTTAATCATAGTTTTGAACTAAAGTGATAGGATCTCCTAACGTCTTTTATTGTTTATTCTATTTTATTAACAATGACATTCTTATATTTTTAACTCACTCCTTTTTGTCATATAGTGAAATTTCTTTTTATAGTTAGTTTACATGAAATGGTTTTTATGGTGTTTGTGTAGGAAAAAAAAGAAGATGGTGCATGAGTTTTTGTCATCTGTTCCTCCGGTTCTGCCGGTTCCTTTTTAAAAAGGAGCCGGCCAGTTAAGATCCAGGGATCCGTGAGATCTGCAGAATGGAAAGAAGTTTGGTTTGACGTAGGTTCTATTTTTATAACTGATGTGTTGTGAAATAAATGTATTTTAGCTAGTGTTAACTTTTTTGAACTTACATTAACGGTTTTAAACACGTTTGGAATTTTGAATGTACGAATAATAAAAAGAAAGCATATTACGCGAGAATGAAACGAGAAAACTACGACATCATTTATATTTCATTTCAATGCTTAAAGCAATACAAATGATCTGATAGATGATACAAATGTAGATCAATAAAACAAAGAACATGACTCCATGCGAGAATTTGATCATGGGATAAACGAGAGCGATGAGCGAGACGATGATGATCACGCGAGTGATGTAGACCATGATGACAAAGTTCTTCCTTGGTTTGGATTTCTCAAAATGAGATGATGAAGAAGATGAAGTTGTGAGTGTGTGAGAATTTTGAATGTGGAAGATTTGAAAAGTCGGATTTGTTGGTGAGGGGTTAGAAGTTCGAAGGAAGTTTTATGGGGAAAGGGGAATTTTTAAGATTTTTGTTTTGTTTTATTTATGTTTAGAAGGATTAGATTTTTAGATATTAGGTTTAGACAACACATATTGATATACCTAGGTTTAGACGAACGAGGACACGTAGGCATGAAGTTTTCTAACGAAATCACGAATATCATTTAGATATTTATATGAAAGAAAAATAATAAACACATAATTTCCCATTTAGTGACATGAAAGCATACACATGTTTTACTAATATTACTTAGAGATAAGTCTTATGAAAATCATACCTCTACTGCAATTTGAGTGTCCTTTTTGACGACTTTTATCAATGGACAACTCCGGTTTTTTCGAGATCTACTTGGTAATAGGTTTGGATAACCTTTTGGGGAAAGTTGTCTTATTACCAAAGAATCTTGATGGCATGCTTATTTTGGGATTAACTAAACAAAATGACAAGAAAGGTTAGTGCATTTTGTAAGATAAAATAAGATATAAGAAAAGAAAAGAATTGGTGTTATCATCTAATCAACATCCAATGATAAAAGAATTCTTGAAACATAGTTTTTGTTTTAAGAAATTTCCTTCTTTGTAGTTTTCAAACATACATGGATCGTATCAAGTTTTTTTAAAGTACAATATACTCTAACATTTCTAACTCAGTTTCATATCATTATAGTGATCCTATTTTGTAGCAAAGAAGATCAAGGCATATTCAAGCTTCAGCAAATAGTTGGAAGTCTTGTTTGTTTTGTTGTTATATGATCTAGTCTTGTTCATACATCATTGTTGTATCAAACTATCATAAACTTGTGAGTGTGAGTGGTTAGTATTTTAGTCCTTAAAATACATTGTGTGTGGGAGTGGTTGTACCCTTGGAAAAGAACTCGACATCTAGCTTAGAGTCGGAAATAGTGTGTAAGCGAAGTGTAAAGGTTTCTCCACCGGTGAAAGGAGCTTGTTGACTAGTGAAGTTAAACTCTCGAGTTGGAGACTCGGGGAGTGGAGTAGGGCAAGGAAAAAGAGTCCTTGTAGACCGAACCATTATAAACAACTTGTCGTGGTTTGATTATTTCTTTCTCTATTTACTCTTTATATATATTGCTTGTATATTGTTTGATATCTTTGATCAATATCAATTGATCATTACATAAGTTTCAAAACAAAGATTTTAATCTGTAAACTAATCAACCCCCTTCAAGTTTTCCACAATTGGTACCAGAGCCTCGTTGCTCAAGAATTTCTAAAATATATTGTATTTTATAAACTTGAAATGATCCATGGATTCTGAAAACTTTAAAGAAGGGCAATCTATGTAAAGACCACCACTCTTTGAAACCAATGGATTTATCTATTGGAAAAACCGTTTTGAAACATATGTAAAGTCAAAAGATATATATATTTGTTTTGTTATAATTGAAGGAGACTTTAGTCCTACAACAAAATATATTTCTAGTGATGATCAAAAGAAATTAATAGCTAAAATTAATGAAGCTAAAATGATGCTTTATAATGCTTTACCTAGAAAATAATATGAAAGAATTTTTATGTGTGAAACCGCAAAAGAGATTTGGGAATCTTTGATTATTACACATCAAGAAAATTCACAAGTCAAGGATAACAAAATTGATCTTCTTGTTCAACAATATGAACAATTTGTTATCCCTGAAGATGAAACCATTGATTGTGGAGTTGCTCGCTTTAATACTATTATTACTTCTCTTAAAGTACTTGATGAAACTTTTCGTAGTAAGAAATTTGTCAGGAAATTTCTTAGAGCACTCCATTCAAAGTGGAGAGCAAAAGTAACGGCTATTGAGGAATCAAAAGATCTCTCAATAATGTCACTTGACGAGCTAATTGGAAACCTTAAAGTACACGAAATGGTGATGGAGAAAGATTCGAAGATCATCAAAGGAAAAAGAGAGAAAGTCAAATTCGTTGCTCTAAAGGCAAGAACGGAATCTAGTGATGATGACGAATCTTGCTCCGGTAGTGAAGATGAGGAGTATGCTATGGCCGTTAGAGATTTCAAAAAGTTCTTTAGAAGAAGAGGAAAGTTCGTAAGGCAACCCCGAGATGAAAAGAAGCCATTCCGAAAAGACCGAGATGACAAAAGAGGAAAAGGTGAAAGGAAGTGCTTTAGATGCGGTGATACAAGTCATATAATAGGAGACTTCCCCAAGCCACCTAAAAGCAAAACTCAATGAGCTTTTGTAAGTGGTGCTTGGAGTGATAGTGAGGATGATGAAGAATCAAGCAAGGATGAGACCGCTCTAATGGCACATGAATCAAATGAGGTACATTCCGACTCATCTTACTCTTCTATTGATGATGACACTTTGCAAAAACAATATAATCAATTATGTGAGCTTAGCTTAAAAATCATAACTAAAAACAAGTTTTTAAAGACTAAAAAGGAATTTTTAGAAAATGAAATTTATGAGTTAAAAGAAAAGGCAAAACGATTAGAAAAAGGGAAAACAAATGACGATGATTGCAAATCATGTTAAGAGCTTAGTCTTGAAATAGAAAAGCTAAAACTCACACAAGAAGTTCTCATCGAACATAACTCTAAGTTTAAAAGATTTAACAAAAATATTGCTTGTGCCGATGAAATAGTTAGAATTCAAAAAGTACCAGGAAACATGAATGGACTAGGTTTTAATGAAGTACTAATTACAAATAGTCAAACCAAAACGGCCGAAAAAGACAAACAAACTGTCAAAACTGCTGCAGTACAGCACGGACCAGACGGACCCAAAAATAGGGTTCCGTCCGTTGAAAAATTTGGTGCCGTGGCATCTGCAGTAGGACAGAATGTTTGCAAAATGGACCATAGTAAATTTGTCAAGGTAACAAAGAAAACCAAGGATATTGTTAAACTAAACCCTGCTGTTACATTAGGAGTAGGACTTGCTAGAAATGAATTTAGATCTAAAACTACTCAACAACAGCCTAAGACACCTATTGCCAAACACCCCTTTCCCAATAGCAACCACAACATACAACCCAACTATCAACATGCCGGTTGGAATCAAAACTTCCCTAGATCATATCAAACTCCAAATTACATGCCATGGAACCCTTACCCATCATTTCCATACATGAACCAAGTAAATGGTATGTTTAACCCAAATGGACCCATGAGATATTGGGGACCAAACGCTTGAGTTATTTGTGTCATAGGTATGCTTGAAAGTTGGATTAGAACCTGATGAATGGATAAAAGATAGTGGATGCTCAAGACACATGATGGGAAACAAAAGCCTCTTCTCAACATACCAAGAGTATGACGGAGGTAATGTCACTTTTGGTAGCAATCTCAAAAGCAAAATTATTGGCAAAGGTACGATCGCTCATAACTCCCTAACTATTGAAAATGTTGCTCATGTTGATAGGTTAGGATTTAATCTACTTAGTATTAGCCAATTATGTGATAAAAAGTATAAAGTACTATTTGAAGAAAATGGTAGTAAAATACTAAAAAATGGTATCACCGTAGCTAAAAGAGTTTGGAAAAATAACATATACGTCATGAAAATAGATAAAACATCTAATGACAAACTTTGCCTAACAACCTTAGATGATAACTCTACTATTCGGCATAAACGATTACGTCACGCTAATATGAGACTCATCCAAAACCTATCCTCAAAAGAGCTAGTTAGAAACCTACCAAAATTAAAATATGACCAACATTTTTGCGACGCTTGCAAAATTGGCAAACAAACTCATAGTAGCCATAAGGCTAAACACATGGTGTCCACATCTAAGTGCCTAGAGCTTTTGCATATGGACTTGTTTGGTCCATCCGCTATAAGAAGTTATGGGGGCAACCTATACACTTTGATCATAGTAGATGATTACTCAAGGTTCACTTGGACATTATTTTTGAAAACTAAAAATGAAGCTTTTGATAAATTTGAAATACTTAGTAAGAAAATTCAAAATCAACTAGGTATCAACATTGTGTCAATCCGGACGGGTCATGGCAGCGAATTTGACAATGAAACACAATTTGGAAACTTCTGTGATACAAATGGTATAACACATAACTTCTCGGCTCCACGAACACCTCAATCTAATGGAGTTGTAGAAAGTAAAAATAGAATTATTCAAGAAATGAGTAGAATGATGCTTAATGAACAAAACATACCTCAAAAGTTTTGGTGCAACGCCGTTGATACTTCTACATACATTTTAAATAGATTTTTAATACGTCCTTTCTTGAACAAAACTCCATATGAGTTATATAAAGGCAAAAAGCCGACTTTAGGATATTTTAGAGTGTTTGGGTGTAAATGTTTCATTCTTAATACCAAAGACTATCTCACCAAATTTGACCAAAAGTCTTATGAAGGTGTAATTCTTGGTTACTCACAAACTAGCAAAGCTTACATAGTTTTAAACAAAGAAAAAATGAGAGTCGAGGAATCGTTGAACATAACATTCGACGAAAGTCCACCTCCCTCTAAGACATCACCTTTGGTAGATGATGACTTAGTTGAAAGTCAACTTGTAGAAAGTCAAGAAATAATTGAAAATGACAAGGAAGATGAACCATTAAATAATGAGATTATAAACATCAAAGAATCCAAAAGTAATCCTTTAGAAAAGGTCATAGGAAAACTAAATCAAAGAACCTTAAGATCACTAGCCCAAAATCAAAGTAATTATTTTTGGTTTGTGTCTACCATCGAACCGAAAAACATAAATGAAGCAATAAAAGATGAATCTTGGGTGATTGCTATGCAAGAAGAGCTAAACCAATTTGTTAGAAATGATGTTTGGAAGAAAAGGGAATCACACATTATCATAGTTCAAATATACGTTGATGACATCATATTTGGATCAACTTATCAAGAGCTATGTGATGATTTTTCTAAAATCATGCACGACGAGTTTGAGATGAGTATGATGGGTGAGTTAAACTTCTTTCTAGGAATTAAAATTAAACAACTAAAAAATGGCATATTCTTTAACCAATCTAAATACATAAAAGATATGCTTAAGAAATTTGGTCTTGAAGACTCAAAACCAACTAAAACACCCATGTCCTTGGACACAAAACTTACCAAGGATGAGGAAGGTGAATCGGTAGATAACACTAAATATAAAGGCATGATTGGTAGCCTACTCTATCTCACGGCTAGTAGACCCGACATTATGTTTAGTGTTTGTCTATGTGCTCGCTTTCAAGAATACCCCAAAGCATCACACTTAGAAGCCTTGAAAAGGATATTTAGATACATTAAGGGAACGACATGTTTAGGATTATGGTATCCCAAAGGAACGAGTATAGAAACTATAGTGTATGCCGATTCGGACCATGCCGGTGACTATGTCGATAGAAAAAGTACAAGTGGTATTTGTACTTTTGTTGGAAATTGTCTTACCTCATGGTTTGCAAAGAAACAAATGGCCCTAGCTATCTCAACTACTGAAGCCAAATACGTCTCAGCCGGAAAAGCATGTCAACAAGCTATTTGGACGAAGCAAGCTCTCATGGATTACAGAATTCATCTCAACGATATCTCTATACTTAGTGACAACAAAGGAGCTATTGATCTCAGCGAAATCCCGTCCAACATGCTCGAACGAAACATATTGAAATCCGCCATCACTTTCTTCGCGACAATGTTCAAAAAGGAAACATCTCAATTGAGAAAGTATCCTCTGAAGATAACATTGCCGACATCTTAACTAAACCTCTCAAACAAGAACCATTTAATCTCCTTAGACTTGGCTTAGGATTAATGGAACCAAACATGTAGTTAAAACATAGTCTAAACCTTAGAACAACCAAAACAAAACAATTTAGCCTAAATCTGCTACTGTTCCCACGGCACCAAACGACCAAACGGATGAAACCAAAAATTTGGGTCCGTCTGGTCCGTGGTGACAACAGTAGCAAATATTCTAATTACAAAACATCCTCTTCCTCACAATTCACTTTACCAAAATGAATCAACAACACACATAACTCATTGTTAAGGATTTTTCTCCCACTAATCACTGAAGAAAACATCATTGAACAAACATGCTAGCCGCAAAATTCTACGACCACAAGGACACTCTTAACTACATCCCCGAACATCACAAAACCAAGGGCCTCACCAAAGAACAAGTTGAAATCTTTAGGAGTCTAGAGAAAAGGTACTTCCATGAGGGTAGGACCATTCATCCTTCTTTTGTCGACGGAACTAATCTCCGTCAAGAGCTAGCTACTATCAATTTCGATTGTCTCCTTGACATCGATGAAAAAATTTGTCCTAGGTTTGTCCTAGAATTCTATGCTAGTGTTGTCTCTTTCACAAATGAGGATAATCAAATGGCTCTTAGGTTTAGGATCAATCAAAATGACTACTCCATCTCCCTAAACTAATTTTCTCAAGTGCTAGGAATTCCTTGCCGTGGTACATGTGTTTACTCGGATAAGTGGTCACTCACTATCCTTGATGCTATCAATGACCGCTCTCGTCCCTACCAAACTCCTTTGGTAGACAAGGACATCATTCGTGAGCACCTTTTTAATGAAAGGGTAGCTCCAACCCGTGTCACTCGAGCGGGAAAAGAAGTAAACCAAGATCCATACGGTATGGAACTCAATGAGCTCAAGCCCGAATTCAAAAAGTGGGAGGAACTCCTTAGAGCCAATGTCATTAGCACCATAGGAAATAAATACCATATCAATGCTTGCCTTTGTCACATGCTCTACAACTTGTCCACTCGTCAACCATTCAACTTAGCTTATTACATTGCTAGGAGAATGGTAGATATCTCCACTCAAGGCTCCGTCACTCTTCCATACGGGATGTTACTCACCCGTCTCTATAGAGCATATGCACCCATTCCACCGAGTCCAAAAGGGTTGAAGCTAGATTATCCTCTCATCCCTCACATATTTGTGCCCTTGAGTGACGAGCGAGTCTCCAAGACCAAGGCAAAAGGTAAAAGGCCAAAACCTCCAACTCCTTCATCATCATCATCAAATAGCTCCGAAGACGGTCTCCCCAATTCTCGGCTACCACCTCAAGAGTACTATGCATCTCTTCCTGAGATTGAGAATGAATCAGCGGAGTTCAAGCAAACCAAGGGGATGTTCAAGTGCCTTGGAAGGATGATGACAAAGATTTACAAAAAGTTGGATAAGTGAGGTTTTAAGGGAGTTTTTAGAACAAGATAAAAACAATGATGTATGATACTATTTGGGTGTTTTTACTTTGTAGGATGATAAACTAACTTGAAACAATGTTGTATGGTAACCGGTTCATGCAGGAGGATAGCACACGAGTGTTATCAAATTTTACCCATTTTCACTTATTTGCGAAAATCGTTAGCCCTTTGTGAAAATCAATGATCCACTATGTGTGTGTATGCGTTATTGACAGTTCCCAACTAGAAATAATTAATGCCATATGTTTTAAGAAAAATTTCAGGTTTTGGAAAAGTCCCCGATGGTCAAAAAAGTGGTATGTGAAGATTTCTGGGCACCACATACCAGACGGTACCAATTTTTTGGTTCCATCTGTTCACAATTTTGGTGCCGCCATACCTGTACAGGCGGACCAGACGACACCAAATTTTTGGTTCCGCCTGTGTAAAAAATTGGTGCTGTGGGGACTGCAGGTAATTTTCTAAATTTTGCTAATTTCAACATTCCAAATTACCATAATTTGCTTCTAGGATAGTTCTTATTAGTTTTTATCCATATTAGAACTAGTTTAACACACTTAGACATATAGTATATCCATTTCCCACCAAAATTCAAAAATTCCAAAAATTCACCCAAGGAACCCTTTTTCATAAAGGAAGGAACCAAAAATTTGGTTCCTTGTAATCCGCGGGTGATCTGATTCTCAAGATCCTACAATCATTAGAACACATTTATTGCATATCTTTGTCTCTTCACTCCATCCTTCTTGTATGGCTTGATTTAGATGATATGACTAGCATTAAAAACACTTCCAAATCATTAGAAACCTCCTTTCTTCTATGGATTAACATCAAATCAAACACATTTTTCCATAATTTCATAATCCTATAAATTAAGACCTTCTAAGATGATCATCCTCACACCTTCCAAATTTCTCTCATCTTCTACTTGAACAAGCTTAAGCAAAAATGACTAAGTCATCCACTTCTTCTCCATCAAACAAGCCTTGCAAGAGAACGGCTAGAATGAGTGTTAGACCATGTTGCTTTGTCAACATTAGCTCATCTTCCGATTCCTCTCCCCTAACCATCTCATCTCCCATAAGAGATGAGAACTTTCTCACTTTGACTACTCCTACACCACCTCCAAAATCACCTATTGTAGTCACCACTCCACCACCAACAAAAACTCTCATCACTAGCTCCCCACCACCGGCTCCCATCCAAACATCCAAGTCACCATCACCTCCTAAATCTCCAACTCTCTACACCACTAGAGCTATTCTCTACACCACCTACATCTCCAAACCCATTTTCCAATAATCCACCTCCACTACCATCCTTTGATACAATTGAGTGAATAGCTCATGAGTCTCCACCTCCATCCTTTGACCCAAACGCCCCGTTAGGGCCTCAACCTCGTCTTTTCCATCCTATTCACCATGAAATTCACGGACCTTTGTATGGGGATCATGCCCTACCTCTAACATCCTTGTCTCCTCATATAGAGGACATCGATAAATCCATGTGGGAAGATCACCCACATTCTAAAGCGGAGATAGAAGTCGAGCTAAACCATCTAAACAACTTCTCCAATATGGTAGACTCTCACCTTAGTGAAACTATGCAAATGCAAAATGCTTTGCTAGCCTCCCTAATCACTACTCCAACTACTAACACCAACAACTCCACCATTCCACCACCACAAAATCATGAACCATATTACCCACCTAGACATGGTTGCTCAAATTGTGAGCGGACCGCCCACATTAGCGAACGGACCCAGTGATGGTCCATGAGCTCCAAGATGAAATGAGGTTCATCCTCAACCACATCCTAGAGCGAATCAACACTCTTGCTCATCCACCACCTCAATAGAAGGTTCCTAGTTTATCTTTTTAAATTCTAAGTCTATTTTCTTATTTTTCTAGGATTTTCTTTGTACTTTTTTAATTTTCTAGGATTTTATTTTTTTTTTAATTTTCTAGAATTTTCTTTATGTACTAACAAATCATTGTGTTCAATTTCATGATTTTCATATCATGAAAATTTTAACAAGTGAATGGTGTTTCTCATATTGTTGTTGATTGTTACTTGGTGATTGAAAATGCTTATATACTTGTGATGATGATTATTACTAACATCTTTTTTTGTAGCTTTTTCACAATCCATGTATCTTTCTCTTGGCACCCAATTTAGGGGTAGCATTGGCCAAGGGGGAGATAATGGCTCGGGCTCATTACATATTCCGCCTTGTCTCTTCTTTTTGTTTCGAAAAAAAAGGGGAGAAATATTATAAAACTTGGACTTTGACTTTTTGAAAAGTCAACATCATACTTTGACTTGTGAAAAGTCAAAATTGGACAAACTAGTCATAAGATAAAATAAACTTTTTATTATCATCTTTATCTAACTCACTAGTTATTTCAAGTTCTAAAATTAATTTCATATTTTTATAACTCTTGTACAAACTTTACATCTTTTATAAAAATAAAATTTATGTTTTGTCCTCAACAAAAAGGGGGAGATTGTTAATACAAATATCGTCCTTAAACGTTATTTATATTTTATGATCTTTACCTAAGTTTTGTTAATGACAAAAGTAAATTTAATTTTTGAAAAGCATAAAGCTTGTCAAGATTAATAGATATTAAAACAAGCTTTTCCTTAAATAATATCTTCATCACTTAAGCATTTACATTTTGATTAGTCATATATCAATTAACTTTGATGTTCCTGTAAACCATAATGTATGTTAACATTTTAGATCAAGCATGTTTTAGTTTCTTAAAAACAAAACATTACATATGTATTTACATTTAAACATATTTCTAAAAATAGAAAAACAACATATGACATCATGTGGTGCATCATTGAAATCTCTAAAAGATTTCATAAGATATCTTGTGTGGATTTGGACTCTATATATCTTACATGATCTAGGATGGATTTGGTTGACTTTGGTAAGATTTTGGTAATCTTGCTGTCAGACCCCGGCGGCACCAAAAGTTAACATGGGCGGAACCAATTTTATGGTTCTGTGGTCCGTGGTGACTGCTGATTGTTTTGGCTATAAATAGCAAGCCAAACCAAGTTGTTTTCTCATCCCTTTCTAGCATAATCACATACATTCCGTCTCTCTAACATTTCTAACTCAGTTTCATATCATTATAGTGATCCTGTTTTGTAGCAAAGAAGATCAAGGCATATTCAAGATTCAACAAATTGTTGGAAGTCTTGTTTGTTTCGTTGTTGTATGATCTAGTCTTGTTCATACATCATTGTTGTACCAAACCATCATAAACTTCTGAGTGTGAGTGGTTAGTATTTTAGTCCTTAAAATACATTGTGTGTGGGAGTGGTTGTACCCTTGGAAAAGAACTTGACATCTATCTTAGTGTGGAAATAGTGTGTAAGCGAAGTGTAAAGGTTTCTCCACCGGTGAAAGGAGCTTGTTGACTAGTGAAGCTAAACTCTCGAGTTGGAGACTCGAGGAGTGGAGTAGGGCAAGGAAAAAGAGTCCTTCTAGACCGAACCACTATAAACAACTTGTCGTGGTTTGATTGTTTCTTTCTCTATTTACTCTTTATATATATTGCTTGTATATTGTTTGATATCTTTGATCAATATCAATTGATCATTACATAAGTTTCAAAACAAAGATTTTAATCGGTAAACTATTCAACCCCCTTCCAGTTTTCCACAGTTAGGTTACAAGGACACCTTCCTTGCCTACTCCACTCCCCGAGTACCCAACTCAAGAGTTTTTAAGCACTACACAACACAAGCTCCTTAATGTTGCCGATAAGCCTTCACAACGTTGCCTACAATTTATCCGGTACAAGGCTAGACACCGATTTCTTCCACGAGGTAGAACAAGGCCTATCACAACGTCGCCTACACTTTATCCGATACAAGGCTAGATACCGAGTTCCATTACAAAGGGGGAACTACTACCCAACACTGCTACCGAACACGACTACCCAAAAGAGACACACTCCTTTTTACAATACTAGAAAGGATATCAATATCCTTTAACCCAAACTACACAACTTGTACATCGACGCACCATATATCGAATGTACACCTTTGGCACTTTCCACTAATTCCTTCAACACGACACCCTATGAAGGGAGAGAAGAACTATCAACAAGATGCACTTTAGTGGTCTTGATGATGATGAAGCTTAGCAGCTCATGTCCTTGATCTTGCACGTCTTCAAGAGTTTGTGATCTCGCCTTTAAGATTAACCTAGAGAATCACACAAAGATAAAACTACATAGAATGATCCTTTGGATCTGTGGTTAGAGAGGTTAGAACATAGAGAGAAAATATGTCTAAAAGGGTTGGTGAGCAAGAGAGAAATGGCTCACTATTTATAGGCAAAACAAGCCTACTGTCCCACGGTTCTAGCGGATTGATAACATAAAATAGTCCTGAATATTAAGTGTCACTTTCCTCCGATAATGCTCGTATTTTATATCATTTATATGGATTTACGCTTGTTTTCCTCTATACTTCACTTTCAGGTAAATTACGAGCATTGGAGCTAATGAGACGCGGATTTGGAGAGTTTACTGAAGATATAGAATAGTATGCCCACTATGAAGTAATTACGGCGTAACTCTTCTCTCACATTACGTCGTAACAAAAGTGTGACTCAGAAGACCAACTTAACAGCAGATTACGGCATAACTCCATCTTCGGATTACGCCGTAACTAATTAGGTCAAATGATGTTCCACGCCGCTGCAAGCTACGCCGTAACTCTTTCCACGATTACGGCGTAATCATGATTTTGTAACGTATATTGAAGAGACGGCGTAAGTCATTTCATGTGTTACGTCGTAACCAGCTTTTCAAGAGCAATTTACGAAGATATTGTTGTTACGGCGTAACTCTACACTTATGTTATGACGTAACTAGATCTGGCCTATAAATACCAGCCCTAAATTCTGCATTTCACATCATTCACTCAACACACAAAGCAGAGAACGTGGGTAGGAGACTAAATGCAGATCTTGAGGAGCATACAGAGCCATCTCCAAGGGAGAAATCACTCCCTAACGATAAGCTTTAGCGATTTATCATTTCTTTTACTTTCAATTCATGTATTTCATTATGTCAAACATTGAATCGATTGTTTCAATTAATATGATTGGCTAAGCACCTCTGGTGCTAGCCTAGTTATGATTCCTTAATTTTTATGTTTATGTTTACATCGTTTTCGTATAATTGTTTCTAGTGTATGCATGCATAGTTTGTTGGTAGCTACCCTTGTTTTGGTAGTTTTGAATGGCGGTAGTGTCTAGTTGCTTAGGAGAATTGACCAACTAACCCTAAGTAGGTAGACTGAGTGGGATGGGTAAGACTTGACCAACTAACGACCCTTCTTTGCTTTTTCGAACTGACCAAATGATCACCTGCCGTTTGGATGAACTTAAGAAGTTAGAGATGAGTGTCTAAGATGCTAGCGCCCGGGAACTCATTGTTATGAATCTTGCATGTAGCGGAACTTAATGACTTGGCTTAGGGGACTAAAAACAACTGGACTTTCAAGGGTAGTAGCTTGATCTCCGGTGGAAACCTTTGCTGATAGGTTAGGACGAACTGACCAAATGCTGTCCTAGCGACCTAAACCCCCACTTGAACCAATTGGAAGTAATTAGACGTGAACATAACTTGATAGGATGAATAACTAGGTTAGCACACTTCTCCCCTATTGATCACAACCCTTGCCTTTATTTTCTTACTTTATTTTCTTGTTTTATTAGTTAATTAATCATTTCAATCTTAAAACATATTAAAACCAGTGACATTAGACTTAATTAGAATCCGCTCACATAGCTCTTTGGACGACCTCGGTTTTACCGTTTACTACACAACACACGATCGGGTACACTGCCCGTTAGTGCATAAGGTAGACCATAGGTAAACGAGACACTTATAAATATTAAAACCTGGTCAGTAAAACCTGTATTAAGTTTTTGGCGCCACTGCCGGGGAGTTATATTAGGATTTTCGTTAAGTCTTTCAGTTTTTAGTTTGTTTTGAATTCTCTCAATTTCTCATGATCTCTTTTCAAGTTTCAGGTACCATGGAAGTTATTAATATTGATGACCTTACTCTTGAGGAATATTTGGGGTTGACAAGGGAAGAACAAGGGACGGGGCTCGTAAGACTGACAATTGGAGCTAATGTCCGTTTCGAGATTAAAGAGCAGTTTATGAGGAAACAGGGACGAAGATGCGTATGAACACGTTGAGAATGTCTTGTACATCGCAAGCCTTTTCAACATTCCTGGTGTTTCTCATGATGCTGTTATGCTCCGTGTGTTCCCCATGACTCTTACTGGGGGAGCACGAAGATGGATTGAAAGATTTCCCGCCGGGGCAGTTGATACATGGGCTCTCCTTAAAAAAAAACTTCATCCAAAGATATTGTCCTCCTTCGAAGATATCTAATCAGCTCATGGAAATCAATAATTTCAAACAACATGACGATGAAACGTTGAATCAAGCTTGGGATAGATACAACGACCTCCTCTACAAATTCCAACTCATGACCTAAACAGCCAGCAAAAGGTCAATATCTTTTACAAAGGTATCAACGTGACTACAAGAAAAATTCTGGACTACCAAGGACCAATCGCGAGCATGAATCCTACTCTCGCCATTGAAGCCATCCAAAAAATGGCCGATCATTCCTAAAAGTGGCACGATGGAGGAAGCAAGAGAAGCCTAGGCGGAAGTCTTGATGGAATTGCTGCCATCACTAACAAGCTCGAAAATATTGGTCGAGACATGCTCAAGCTAAGAGAATGTGTTCATGCTATCCAAGTAGGTTGTGAAAGTTGTGGGGGGACATCTCACCAAAAATTATCCTCTCATTGACGAAGATAGCAACGTCGAAGAAGTAAAATATGGTGAAAATTGACCGTTTCAAGGGGATTATCGAAATAATAATGGCTATCGTGGAGGACCTCCAGGAAATTACAACTGTGGGCCTTTCGGGGAAAGAAGGCCCAACATTGAAAAAACCATTAACAAATTTCTGGAGGCCTCAGCCCAAAGACAAAAAGAACAAGATGAATGGCTCAAATATTTCCAGGAAAACACAAATAGAAGCCTCTCCAACCATGACACAACCTTAAAAAACCTAGAAACAATGGTGGATAAGCTTAGTGAAAAGGTTAAGAAAAGTAACACTAAACCAGAAGGGATAAAACCTATGGTGGTGTGCAAGGCCGTTTTTTCTGATGAACATGCAAACTTACAAGTTGATGATCTCCATTCTTCCATAAACAATTTGGATGCTGCTGTGAATTTCGGCGACAGTATGCAGTTACGATGTAACACTTCTATTGAGTTACGGCATAACCAGGGGTTAGAGAGCGAACACAGCATAATAGAGGAGAAAGATACTGATGGTACTGACGAAAGTCAGTTACGCCGTAACCAAACCTCAGAGTTACGGCGTAACTGGGATACATGGTCTGACAAGTTTCCCGAGTTTGATGAATCAAGGACGTATGTTATTAACGGGTGGTCCAGTGATACAAACTTATGCCCTCAATCTCCATCCAAAAGGAAGTATCACTGGTGCAAAAAAATACCCGTAGCTAATGGTGAATGGTACGATCTATGGGCCTCATGAAACCCTTGTAACGAAATTTGCGATGGAGGAGATAATAATGAGAGAGTCAAGGATAACAAATACATGTGGCCTACATTTAATGATGATGATAGGTTGGCAAAGCTCTTAATCGAAGAAGAGGAGGAACCACCTATTATGCACTGTTGCAATCCCATAATAATCACGGATGACGAGTCCACACGAGCATGGCCTACATGCAATCCTTTCCGTGAGTATTGCAAAGGGGGTGGTAACATGAAGGATGAAGAATGGACATGCCCTCATGAGCTCGAAAGACATGATGTGAGGTTCAGGGATTTATCCTTTGATGGTTGGTATTTGGTACGATTCGGGGATGCGACCATTAATACAGGTTTACTAAGGAAACTGAAGCTCGATTATGAAGAACATATTCTCCAAAGAAGGTCCATAGATGAAAAACCAATCAACAATGAGACCTCCTACAAAGGTATTCCCTCAAACAACACCGATGACAAAGTAGCTCGAAGTCATTGGTGTGAGAAGATAAAAACCCTTGGCGAAGTTTTTTGGGCATCTTGTAACCCATTTGATAATGAATGTAACGGGGGAAGCAACATAGCAAGAGTGTTGGGGAAGAAGAATTCTTGTGGACCTCAACCAATGATGCGGAAAGGACGGAATTACCTTGGCTAGATAATTTGGGATTTGACAATTGGGTCAAGATCAAATATGGAAAGGTAGATGCATTGACTAAGGAGAAGATCTGGAAAGGATGTATGAGTAAAGAAGACCCGAGCAAAGAAATTCCTAACGACATAAGTGAAGTGACGGATGAAGATATCAAAGATTCGACGGGTAATGAGAAGGAAGAATGCAAGTGTGTGCTTGTGGAAGATTTGTTAGATGATAAGTGGTTTAAAGGTACCGAGTCCGACGATGATGATATAGAGGGGATTTTGGACTACCTTGAACTACAAGGTGAAGATGGGTTCACTGACCCCGACGATGAAGCATATGAGCAAAGAAGGTGCAAACTTCTTTGCATTCCATATAAGAGGCCGCCACCAATTGTAGCTGTAAAGTATGAGTTTACAAGATACCATTTGGGGCTGGATGAAAAGTTTTGTAAAATTTGGAAGATCGAGACTAAGGAATATCTCCGCACTGCTACAAATATTGCTTGGGTCAGACATAATTTGATGAAGGATATGGAGGAAATTGGCCAAGTTCGAAGGCCCCCGTAAAGCCTCATGGCTTTGAGTCTAACTTAAAGACTCGCTAATACAGAAAAGTGCTCTTTCGGGAGGCAACCCGAATTATCCCTTTTATTTGTTTTATTTCCATTTATGTTGGGTTTTGTGTTTTTAACTATTTTTGCAGGAAATCGGAGATGTTTTGCGGCAACAGCCTGAACGGGGACCTGATATGTCCACAGTTACGGCGTAACTCATTCCTAAGGTTACGCCGTAACACATCTCTTGCAGCAGTTCTCTCTAGAGCATTACCAATTACGGCGTAATCCCATGCAATGGTTACGCCGTAGCTATACTCCAGTAGCGTCTTCCAGGTTTTGCAATAATAGCGTAACTCCTTCTAGGAGTTACGACGTAACTATCCTCTTTATTAATTCTTTCTTTTTAAACACAATAACCTTGTATTAGTTTTTAAATGAACTTTGTGGGTATGTTCCCTGTAAGCCTTCATGAGACTACACTCGTCCACTTGGGACACCAAGTGGTTTAAAAGGCTTGTTGCATACGCTAAATGCAACCGTGATTCCAACGAAAGCGAGTTAGATTTCTTTTCGTTTTTCTTTTTCTTTTTTTAGAATTATGCTTGTTGGTAGTGTGTGTTGGAATCACTCCTAAACAGTATTTCAAGTATTTATATTTCATATGTAATAGGTAGCTTTATTATGGCCTTTATGTTTGTTTAAGGTCAAGCTTATGTAGAAGGGAAAAACGGTTTTTGTTCATAAAATTGTGGAGTTTTGTAACTTTCATGTTCTTAGAACCTAATTTTTCACATTTTTTGCTCAAAAATTCTATTGGTTTCTATCGCAATAGAGATGCGCATTCTAAGTTTTGGTTCTTGAAGTTTTTGTTTGCTCATGTGGGTTGATAAACCGCTAACTATGGTGACAATCCAGTGATCAAAATGTTGTGTTCGAATATTCTCTTCTCTATTCCGCTAACTTGTTCATTTGTTCGTGTGTGTGTGTGTTATCATACTTTGCCAATCCGCATTACATACTCACTTTCTTATTGAACTTGTTGGTTGGGAGTTTACTCCCAAATGTTCTCAAATATATCCGTTCCTCGATCCCGTTGTGAGGGAGAGGAAGGGATAAGGAATAACCCGAACCTAGTTCGAATACCCGGAAGATGTATTCGAACTGGAATTTGTTTGTATTTCCGGTATTATTTCGATGGATAATGTATACTTTATATTTATGAACTTTATGACAAATCCTCACTAAGGTTG